>VWZN01005960.1:1281625-1292639 GCA_013396955.1 Regulus satrapa | reverse complement strand
AGTGGGAGTCACCGTCCTGGGAGGGATTTAAAGGATCTGCAGATGTGACTCTTGGAGAGATGGTTGTCGGTGGACTCGGCAGGGTTAGCAATCGGATTTGATGGTTTTAGAGGTCTTTTCCAAATGATTTGATGGGGCGGGTCACTGGCCAGCCACACCAGGTGCAAAATGCCCTGCAGGAAGGGGGGTATTTGTGAGCCTTTGAGATCTGGTTTTTGATATCTATTTGCATGTGCCTGTGATTTCTGGTATCTGCTTCCTTCAGGGATGAGGGAGGCACTGAGCCCTGGACTGTGCACATCCCACAACTAAATGCTTTTGTCATCAGCCACTCAGCATTTGTGACACAGGTAGTAACATCGAGAAATCTCTTGTTTTCCTTATTTACCTGATTTTCTCCAGCTATTTCCACCAAAACAAACAAAACAAACCAAAGGTCCAGAAAACACTTTGAAGAATGAGTAAGAACCCCGTTCAGATTTTTTATTATTATTATTTTTTGGTCCTCACAGATTTCCTCTTTGTCTTTCCCCACTGTAAGCTCCATCACTTCAGTAGCTGTTTTGGTGAGCTGTAACCACAAGTGGCTTTTCACCTCCTTTAGCTAACCTGAGCTGTGAGCCATGCCTGCTCCTTGTAGGAAATGGCACAGTGCTCTGCAGGGGTTGTTTAACCCCAGGCTGGTGGGTCTTGCACTTAGAAGTCAGGCTCAAATGCAATCACTTTGCAATGAGGAAGCAGGAACAGAACCTCCTACGCTCTCCATAGTCCTCTACAAGGAAATTCTGTCCCCATCTGATGGTGAAAAGATCCAAGAACGTCTGAGTCTGGGGGAATGTGCCCACGTTCGGGGAAGGGCATAAATCAAGAGGCTGTTGGAATACTCTGTAGTGGATTTCATGGTAAACAAATCCAGCTGCTCGTGTCAGAGTGCCAGCTGCCCCCTCAATTCACTCTGGAGCACACACAGCCTTAGAGCTAGCTGCAATTCCTGCCCCAGTCTGACACTGCCCTGGTTTGGGCAGGCATACAGGTAATTTTCTTCCTAGTACCTAGTGCAGTTCTGTGCTTTGGTGTGAGAATAACTGATAACACACTGATGTTTTAGTTGTTGCTAACCAGAGTTTACACTAAGTCAAGGACTTTTCAGCTTCTCGTGTCCTGCTGGCAATGAGATTGGAGGCAGGCAGGACAGCTGATCCCAGCTGACCAGAAGGATATTCCACATTTTATGGCATCACAGTGAGTATGTGAACCCAGGGGAAGGTTGGCTGAGGGCTGTGCTCAGGAACTGGTGGTGAGCAATTGTATTGTGCATCCCTTGTTTTGTACATTTTGTTGTTGTTATTGTTATTTGGGGTTTTTTTCCTTCCTTTGCTGTCCCGTTGAACTGTGTTTCAATCCAGAAGTCTGACTTTCCCTCTTCTGATTCTCTCCCACATCCCTCTGTGGCTGGGGGAGAGTGAGAGAGAGCCGTGCCCTGTGTGGGACTAAGCCACGACAGATTCTCTCTCCATCAGAGGCGGTGCAGAAGGAAGGAGGAAAGCCAGCTCACACACAGTACTGGTGAGAAAGATGCAGTTACTCTCAGGTGACTCAGACCAAAGATCTCCCAGGGCTTTAAAAATGTAAATAAATAATGTGTCAGGGAGGGGTAAAAGGGACAAGGAAGCAGCTGATTAGTTTAAGTTTCCAACTTGGGCAAGGTTGGAAAGGAATGCTGTACCTCTAAAAGCTCTCCACTACCGATGACTCGACTTTCCATAATTCCTCTTTTTCCACTATTTGTGGTTCTGTGCTCTCTTGCCTGTAAATCAAAGCATCCTGTAACGTAAATCCCCTCTGTGATCAAGACATTGTCTTGTTGTATGGACAAGAAGTGGAAATCTACAGAGCACTGCATCTCCCAAAAGAGTTTCTGTATGCATGCAAATATGCAGTTATGTTGGGTCTGGTTTTTAAGGACATTCTCCAATATCTCCCCAAAGGAGGGAAAAAAAAAACAACCTTTGGTGTCATACATCCATTTGAGATTTCTCATTTTAAAAAGATTACAAAACTTTCTAATGTATAAGTAGAGGTAGAATCTTTTTTGCTTGCACTGCCTGATCTCCAGGATGGCAAATCTGACTCCTCTTTGCCTTGAGGTCAGGACAGCATGAGGGACGTGGATTGTTGAGATGGCTGGGTCAGGTTTCAACCAGGCCCAATTCAAAGCTCCTCTGTTTTCCTCAGAACATCTTCCTGAGGCAATATGTGTGCTGGCAATTCGTTACAGTCCCCGCTTGCTGAATTGTGGATCTCTCATCCTCTGACTGTCTCCATTCCCACGTGCTCTAGGGAAGGTGTCTGGAGCTCGGCTTGCTGCACAAACTCACGGTGCACATGAAAGCTCACAGTGTGAGATCTCATCCTTGGATCATGGGCATGGAAACTGTTCCTCCACACTGCAGAAGGATTTCTCCAAGTCCCCACCGTTCTGAGGAGCCCTCGGAGTGTGGAAACTGTTTCACTGTGCTGGGAAAGGAGACAATTCCTTCCCTGTGCCAGTCCCTCACCCGATGATCCCTTAGATGACATCAGTGTATAAGATATTTTTAAAACAGTGAAATGTGTGTTTTTCCAAGCTGTATTTCAAATTATCAGTTGACCATACATGGCCTTACTCTACTCATTAGAGTCAATTAGATCATTGCTATAAATTCAAAGCTTGACTGTTTGTTTTCTACTGCTCCTGTTTTGCTTTTCAGGGCAGTCCTGCTGGTTTGGTACCACTATGGCTGTGTATTTCTGTCTCTCATGTGATTAATAAATATGATATTTGCTGTCAGGGCTCTAGCCAGGCCTTTAAGCTCTCCCAAAACCACTTGGAGAGTCTTGAGAGCTCCCAGCAACTGAGCTTGTGGGTCTGGAAGCAATAGTGTTCCCCGTGCTCTCCCCTCGATCCAGGTTTCTGCAGACCTCTGGAACAACCCCACAGAGTTAACCACAAAGCTACTTTGAAGTCATTTCCTTCACAATATTAAATATGAAATCAAGGCTGCAAAGGGAAATCTAGAAGGTATTCAAAACCTTGGAACATTCCTAAGAGCCTCGTAAGCAATAGGAACACAAGCCTAAAACATACAGGAGGTGTTTCATTGCAATTTCTAGCTGGTTAAGTGATTGCTCAGCTTTATCTGCTGCAAGCCAACTGTCAGCCTGCAGACAGATTATTGAAGGCAGCTCAAATAACCCAGTTTCACTCAAATAACCCAGATGTCATCTATTTGCCAAAGTGGTAAAATGGATCGGGATCATTTTGACTGCTCTCAGTGGTTGTATTCAGTTAACATTTCGTTGTTTTCAGGTCCTATCTTTATGGGCATCCAGTTTCACTTATCTATTTGATATTAAAACAGGGGAAACCCCCAGTTCAGCCAGCACGTGCTTTCACTCGCACACAGGAGGCAGAACTGATGCCTTGCAGCTGACCGAGATTGCAGAACTCATTTCAAGTAACAAGGGCACAGCTGACTTTTGGAAACCCTTTTCAGGTAAGTACATGGTTCCTTCTATTCATCTTCAGAACACTGTACCAAGAAAGAGGTTGGATGAAACTGCCTTTACACCCTAAGTATGTCCACTTACAGTAAAGGTAGCTCGACACCCAGTCTCAGTCATTTCTTTTTTTATTAAAGCAGTATTTAACTTTTTGGGAGGGATTAACCCACCCAGTTGCCCACTCTTTGCCCCCACATTTACTTTGCTTACAGGCACCTCTATGTGTTCTATCAGACGTGTTAGTATTTCTGCTAAGGATTGCAAACTGCTCTTCCCTAAAATCCTGACAGTGGGGATGGGCCCATCCCCTCTATTTACTCAATTTAAGCCACTCTGGGCTTTCACTTTCTTATCCACCTTTCCAAACTTTCCAAAATCTCCAGGAGGTCAGAGTCAGAGAAACACTCAGCTAGAAGAAAGATTGAGGAAGAAATTTGGGGTCGTGCCCCACCACGGGTATCCAAATCCCACTGCAAAGACAAGGAAAGCTCATGGAGGAGGAAATGGCAGAAAAAAACGTTCCCACATTTCTAACAAACGTCTTCCAAAATGTATGGCACCTGTGTATCAGAAATGTGGCATTTGCATTTGGTTTGTTTTGCTTTAGAAAGTAAAAAGTATCACTTGATTAGTTCTCATAAGTCCACTCCTGTCTGCCAGGATACACCTCTGTAAAGCACTGCTAAAATAGTTAGGAAAGTAGTGACATCCCTATGGATGTTACTGGTTAGAAAGGCTAGTGGGGCTTTTAGAAGCATGCTTGAAATACCTGTTTGGCTGCTAATTATTTTCTGATATTTGACAAGGGAATATTTATGAGCAATGTTTAGGTTGTCTATAGGATGCATGAGTCTTTCCTATCCCAGCAGCTTTATTGTCTGTAAAATGGAGATGGTGTAAAAACTCATTGCTGCTTCTAAAAAGAAGCTTTGCATTTCAGAACAGCTAATTATTGCCAAAGTGGCTGATATGTGAGATATCTGATGAAAATTCTGTTCTTTTAGGAACAGTATTCATAGCTTAGCCTATGGCACCGTGTCAGTCAGGGTCCCAAGGTGTCACTTGGGAGACTGCACTTTTTTTTGACAGCAGTGGCCATTTGGAGCTCTTTAAAGGATCCAAAACATCTTCAAGGAAAAGGATCATGCTGCCTTTTTTTTTGTTGTTTTGGTTTTTTGCTGCTGTTGGTATTTTTCTAGCTGTTCTTCCTAGCACTCCAGCAGTGCAGGGCAAATGATGTGAAGCACTGAACATCTTTACTCCCAGCATCAGTCTGCACTACACATACCCCAACAACAAAATCTTTCCAGGAAAGGTGCAGTTATGGGACTGAGGCCTGCAAATGCAGTCTGGGTTGACAAACTGCATGCACACAATTTTCTCTTCTTCAATCTTCCCCAAAGAAATGCCTACACTTAACATCCCTTGGGTGTGAGACATTTTAGCTGTATTAACAGACACCACCAGCCAAACGCCAAAGAGATCTTGTTGGATGGTATAAAAGCACATAAAAACATCTATTTTTCTTCCACTTTAATGCATTTAGAAGATAAATGGTTGAGCATAAAGTATTGTGCTTCTGAGTTCATTAGCTTCTATTCAATACAGGCAAGAAATCTCTCAAAAGTTATTACTAAATGATCACAGTTCTGTGTTGTCAGTTTGATCCCTGCAGGATGTGTCCATCTCAGAGAAAATGCCCACGCAGGTGCACTGGCTGCCTCAGCAGAGAGGTCAAGGGACTGAATGGGTGATGGAGTCTTCAGTATCTGCACATCTCTGAAGGTAAATCCAGAGGGGGTCACATTAATGAAAATGCTGCTGAATAAAAGCACCTTTTTCAGTTGTTGTCGGTCTCCAGCCTGACAGAGATTTAAAATTCACATAATCTCTCTTTAAAAAGTGCACGTGTGAGTACATTTTGAACTCCATTGTACCTTGCAATGGAAATGTTATTTCTTAGAACTGAAAAGCAGGCAGGTGGTTATGAATGTGTCTGAAGCTATTTCACCAGCCTGAAATGTAAGTACCGTTGGAAAACATTTAGGAAAATAGAACATCTTAGCAAGAACTGCAGCAACTTTTCACTAATTTATTTTTGTTTGCATCAGTATTCTGAGCTACAGGGATTATAATTTAGTAGAGAAACTCTCATTGGGAGAGGGGATTGATGGCATCGAGGCAGCAGCCCCGTGAGTTGACAGGGATGCTAATATAGCCACGGCAGAAGTTTAGAGAGCAGATCAGAGCAGCTGGGTGGGCTGATAGAGAGGATCAGGGCAGCCCAGAGGAGCAGTAAGAGGATCCAAATAAGTGGATTAGTAGCATACCAAAGCACACATTACTTTTAGTTTTCAAACTCCCATTGATTTTACTGCAAGTGCATTTACTAATGTGTGGCAGGAGAAATGGAAGAGGATCAAGGCAGAATCGAGACACGGGTCCCTGTGGCAAACTGGAAACAGCGAGAAGCTGGGCTGGGGAGCACAACATCCCCACATCAGGCTCAGTCAGGGCTTAGAGGGGGATGGCTGCTGCCTGGGCTTCATCCTGCAGCCTCGAGGAGCTGTCTGAGGGTGTTAAATGCTTCTGTTCCTGCAGCTGATGCTGCGTTTTCCATCCGTAGCTCCAGCGATGGCATCCCTGCACTCAGGTGTGCCTTCAGCTGCTGTGGCTGAAGCCAACCCACACAGAAATGGAGGAATGGTTGGCAGCAGGACCCTCCTGGAACTCTCCTGAGCAAGGGGCTCACGGGACCCTGAGCTGAGCTCACTGCAGTCTGTGCCTGCAGCATTCACCACAACTGGGACTGCGGACCGACACTGACTGACTCTGGGGTGACCCAAAGCTCACATGTGCCCTTTCTGAGAACACCAGCCTGGCTTCTCATCTCTTAGGCAGAGGGGGTAGCGATGCAAAGACACATCCAGACTAAAATTTCTAAGCTTTATTACTCTTTATATAGCACAAAAGTTCAAATTTCTAGGCAAAATAACAAGCCCTACTCACACTGTCTTCAGTCATTGTCTCCCTTGAAGCACTTGGGTTGTAAGAGCAAAATTAGTGCAGCTCATGGTTTCTCCATGTTGCAGACAAGCAGAGGACGCCCACATATATGGGCAGATTTCTTTTACTCCCTCACATCCTCTCTCATAAACAAAGAGCATTGTTGAGACTTTTTTTCTTCTTCATCCTTCAACCACGTCTGTTGCTTAGACACACCTTGGTCTCCCCTCTCCACTCCTCCCAGAATTCAAATCCAAACACCTGTTCGTCCTAGGGAGGACTTAATACCTTAATATCCAATTATCCCACAAGTATTGGATCAGAGTGGGTGGTCATCAGGTGTTGACTCTTAGAATACAGTGCCTGTCCTTGCAACCTTAGTCCAAGGTGTAGAGAAATTCACAGAGGGAGGAAAAGTTCAACCTTACAGTCAAAAGGGGGTTTGCATTCGGATACGGAAATGGTCAGAAGGTTTGCATTCTGATATGGAAATATTCATTTGGTTTGTGACTGCACACACACACAAAGAACACTTTGTACATAGATTCAGTTATATTCTTTATTGTTGAAACAGTTCTGGAATGTTTTGGTCTCCCTGAGTTGACAAACAGATGAAAACATTGGTCTGTCCTGTAATTTTTTTTTTCCTTTAAAATTTATATGAGAAAGATTATCAAGCAGCAGAATAGACAAGAAGGCATTTCAAAACTGTGCTCCCAAAGAAAAAGAGACACGAAATGTCAAGTACCTGTGACTCAAATGATACAAGAAAAAATAAGGAGGATTGGAAAACAAGTTAAACCGTTCTCCTGACTTCAGAATCCTTCAGGACATCCAGACACCTTCCTCTCTAATGACCCAGTCCTCGGATATGGCACACTGGGAGCCTGCTGAAAGGGAAGGTTTGTAGTGAGACAGCACAGCACAATGTGGCCTATTGTCAGCTCGGGGGCTAAATACAGCCCACAGATGTCATATGACCACACCACCACCACTAGAAACACTAATTTACAAAATCCTCCGTGCCATCCATTACACAGAACTAACCAGAACAGCTCACCTATTAACCTGTCACCTGTGCAGCTCCTGGCCTCCATCTCTTCACCCTTCTCCTGCTTCCCAATACCACACGGAAGCTCCTCTGGCTCCGAGACGAGTGGCAATCCTGGTGCTATTAATATGACAGTCAGCAGCCTCTTCCCACTTGACACGGCCTCACAGGAATTCCTTGACATTAGACTTTAAGCCTCAGATCAAATCACTGAGTTTGAGACTTCCTCCAGTATAATTTTTTCCAACCGAAAAGCTGAAGGGGTTTTTAGTCCACTTATTTAATTCTCCTCAGCTCTAGGACTCTTCAGTCATCTTTGTCCTATACCATCCTACTTCTGAGTAATAAAATATTGGAATGAACTGGACACACCTGGAGACAAAGAAAAATCCTGGGACATCCTGTGTTTAGAGCATTGCTGCTGTTAATACTGAAATATTGCTAGATTCATTATAGTTAATCAGTTAGCTCATGATCTGAAATAAAAAAGAAAATTTTACTATCAGTTAGAATGGGGAGGGGATATTTTGAAAATAACTTGAAGCATAATAATATGTTAACTAAGAAATAATCAGGAAGGATCATACTGACTTGGGACATGTTACAAGATAAAGTCATTATTTAGTTGGCTAATTTAATGGCACTATGAAAAACACATTACTCAGTCAATGGTTTGAGGAAATCCTTTGAAACCATTCATTAACAGATACAAAATGCTCAGAATTTTTCATATTTTCACCAGAAAAGAAATAAGGACTTATGGGTTATTAATAGGTAATAATCACAACGTGACACCAAGAGGCAAACTGAACTAAAAGATGCAATTCAAGGCTGTCTGTGCCCCAGAGCCAGACTTTATCCCAAGTCACTTGGTGCCCCGGCGATGCAGGCAGTGACTACCCAGGGTGACACAAGGCAGCCATTCTAACGGGATAAAGAGGACTTTCATCTCCCCGTTTCTCCAGCTGGAATAATGCAATGGAGGCCTGTGACAAACGAGCAGAGATCCCAGTCCAGTTTCAGGATGCTCACCCCAAAACGCCCCACGAGAGGCTCACAGCTCCCTGCACATGGGAGCCTTTGAGTTTGGGTGTTTTGTTTTGTTTTTTTTCCTAAGTCCCAGCTGAGAAACACCAGCAGTGCAGGACAGAAAGCTGCTTCCAGCTACCGGATCCTCCCACGTGTTGCGTGGATAACTACAAGACTTTGACCTAAAGTCACCTTGTCCTAGTTTCTAATTCACTTTTATGCAGATGAGATGGCAGGATCGGGGCTGTGGCATCCACACACTGGCTCGTACTTTCAGAAATGAAAGCTGCAAGATTTGTTCATCCGAGTGACCGCAATTAGGTTAGCTTGCAGGATCAGGCTTATTGTGCCTGAAAAGGATGGAGCTCTCTAATTCACAAAAAGGAAAATGAGAAATATCGGTGGAAAAGGGGAGGTGCTAACTCTTGTAAAACATTACTGGAAACTGCATTGCCCAGACTGAAATGTCATTTAAAACCATGAGTGTCCCTTTAGGCAAAATATCGGCACAGGGAAGGAAGGACTAAAACCAGTAAGAGAGCAGCTGATAAAACACTGCCATCACATTTTCATCAATTACACCCCAAAAGGTTTCACAAAATTGAGTAACAGAGGAAAACAGAAAAGATTTTTGTAGCACATTCCTTTGGCAAATGCAGGATAAAGCTCATCATGTGAGCTGAACTGTAAATGAGGGCCTTATGCTTTATAAAAATTCTCCTATTGTCCCAGGAAGGATGAGAGTCAAACACAACATTTCAGCAATGTTCTAAGTCCTGTAAAGAAAGTCAGTTAGCAGACAGGAATCAGCAGACTGTTTGGAGAGGGGGAAAAAAAAAAAAAAAAAAAGAGAAAATACTGGTTTTGTAGGAAAAATATAGGCACATTGCTGCTGCACTTCAGACCCGACTTCATTGCAGTGTACCAGAGATTAATTGGACCCAGAAAATCCAGCAAACAGCATATGACATCTATCTACCTTTGCTACTTCAGCATCCTACCCAAAATATATAATGCAGGATTTTAAATAGTACGTTAGCCCAGTTTCCTTTCACAAAGTCTTACAGAGAAGTTTAGGAAAATTCCAAAAGTAGCATACTGATTGCCTCTGGGATTTTCCACTTAGCAGTTTAATAGAAAATTACACCCCTACCCAATCTGTGAGGTTTCCATAACCTCCCTGGTGAATTTAATTTTTCAGCACATAATAAATGTTACCATTAGGCATATTTTCTGAGATTGCTTCACCATAAAGGCTATTTCCCAATTTTGCTTTTCAGAACCACATATACCCTTCTGTGTGGTGTCTGGATGGCACCTTGCACTGAAGAATTCAGGTCTGACTATGTCTATGCACACAGCACACAAATCACTCCTGTTAGCGTTCAATTTGCTTCCCTCCCGCTCATTTTATGTCATTATTCCGAGTGATAGGGTCGGTCAATATTACTGAAGCTAACGGGATTCTCCTGGGTACTCTGAGGAGACCAAGGCAAGATCTGCATTTGCATCTGTTCAAGTAGGCGTATGCAAGTATCACATAGTCTTTTCCTTGTCACAACACAGTCTGACTACATGTAAAACACAAGATGATGATCGGAGCTGTGTTTGCAGTTATCAGTAGTCATAACTGTAAACGCCTGGGTCCTTTCTCTACAGGCAACAGGCAAAAGCAATCTTGGCTGTAAAAAAAATAAAAACCCAAAAACAACAACAACAACAACAACCCAAACAAACAAACAAACAAACAAAAAAACCCACCAAAAAACAAAACGCTCCACCCTCAGTGAATTTAGCACTGTGAGAGAACTGGAAGTGTGGCTGAAGGCGTCAAGTGGTGAATAAATCAAAGCACTAATTTCAGCTGTTTGGGCCAGCCGTATGGCTGCAGTGACCTCACGGTGACCGTCGGGAGGGTTGCCAGACGCCCTAAATCTCGCTCCTCTGGAGAGCCGAGACTCTCCTCCTCTTGCTAAGGCGATCCAGTTTTTGGCTGAGGAACTCTCTTCCTCTTAGTAAGGCGATCCAGGTTTGGCAGAGCTCAACATCCTTCAGCCCAGCTGGCGGCTCGGCGTTCCTCTCCAGGCCTCGGTCCACGACACCGGCGGACACATCTCGGCGATAATCCCCGCAAAACACGGCAACAAACAGGTGTTGCCATTAGTTCCTGAGGTCTACCCACTTCCGCACGCCAACTTCACCCCCCTCCCCGCCGGCCCTCGCCCGGTCCCGCTAAACACGAGGAGTTCGCCCCGCTGAGCCCGTGAGGGAGCCGCGGGGCAGCGCCGGTGCCCGTGTGCGAGGCGCGCTGCGGGAGGGGGACACAAAATGGCGCTGCCCCTCGGCCCCTCGCCCTCAGCCCGCGGCGGGGCCGAGTGGCGGCGG
>VWZN01005960.1:1221291-1280979 GCA_013396955.1 Regulus satrapa | reverse complement strand
CAGACCTCCTTAGTATTCAACTCTTGTGGATTTATTGTATTTGGGGTGGTTTTTTTTCCCTCTCCTCGGCTGTATACATCCGTGTATTTCAAAGAAAAGCTGAATCGAGATTGCTTTATTAAAAATCCACGCAGGTAATTAATTGTACGTGGGCAGAGGAGAGCCGCTGGCGTGTAACTTGTTCGCTCCGGGTGTGTTTGCTTTTGGAAAAGAGGATATTTTAAAAGGGATCGTGAGAGGAGAAATATTTGAATTCATGTCGGGCAAGAAGCAGAGCTCTGTGTTTCAGTCTTCTTGTTGTTGTTTTCTTTAATTAAAGGGAAAAAAAAGATGCAGCCGCTGGTAGGCATTTTAACAGGTGGACTTCCTACCCCTAGGGATTTATTTTGGCTGGGGGATTTATCCCTTCTCCNATTCTTTAATTAAAGGGAAAAAAAGATGCAGCCGCTGGTAGGCATTTTAACAGGTGGACTTCCTACCCCTAGGGATTTATTTTGGCTGGGGGATTTATCCCTTCTCCAGCCTATGAGATGGTTTTTTTTTTCCCTGATGGATTTGACTCGAGATCGTTTCTCCTTTTGTGTTCCCAAGTATTGGACGGGAATATCTCCATGGAACGCTGTGTGTGTCCTGCATGCCAAGTTCAAGGCAGGTGACTGCTTGGGTGTAATGTCACACTGGTGAAAAGGGGGACACACACACAAACACGCACACACACGAGTGTCAGGACTTGCTGTCTGAAGAGTGCTCTGCGAAATTGCGTTCGAAGCGAAGAAATTCAAAGATGGAAATGAACTCACTTGATGAGAATAGTAAATAATGCCTGCTGTATCGTGGTAGGGGGGGTCTGGGGCATCACACACATGGTCCCTGTTAAAAGTAGAGGGGCAGGGACTGGCCAGGTGTGTCTGAAATGCGTTGGAGGTCTGTGTCCCTTAGCAAAGCTATCAAGGGTGTGATTTTTACAGAGAACAGGTTTGGTTTGTGGGGTTCTGGTACTGAACACGCTCCCTGAACTTAGAGGCAGAGGTAGTGCACAACTGGGCTGGAGCGTGGAGGTGCTGAAAGCAAAATGTGGAGAAACAAAACTGAAATGTTGCTTTGTTTCCTTCTATCCTAATGGACCTGTGAAAAGAGGATGTGCCAGAAATAGCTGACTATTTAGTCAGTCTCAGTTGCCTCTTCTCACAGGTATGCCTCAGTGTATGAGGTAATCTATTTAACCTTATTTTAACAGGTAAATCTAATTATGATGGAACATTATTAATAATATTTTATCTGGGGTCTCTTTTTGGATGTAGAAAGTCAAATAGAAAGCTACACTAGAAGCATATCCCAGAGAGAAAATTATGTCTTTGTACTTTGAGAATGGAGGAGATAAGAATCACATTTTCTACGTGAGTCTGCACTCTCATACTCTTTTCTATCACAGTTGATTAGAAAGATAATTACATATAAATAGTTGTCTCTTGTAATTGGCCTTTGCCTCTTGCAGGAGTTATTCCCTAATGTCACAGTTTAGTGTTTACTGTTGTGAAATTGATAAGGTTTTCCAGTGCCTGGACTGTGACATCCAAGACAGGAGCAAACCAAAGAGAAAAGGCTATGCTGTATGAATTGGTTGGTAACACACCATCTGCTATGGATGTGTGTCCAAACAATGCTTATCCCAAAAGTAACATCAGAGCACCTTATCACAACGATCAATAATGACCAAATCAAGAGAAAAATCCATTCCTCTGCTGAAACCGGGGACGCCTCTGGGGTGAAATGTGGTGACTTTAAGGCAGCAGCTGCAGGCCAGAAGAATGTCATGTCCAGCTGGATGTACAGGAGTGCTAGAGAAGGAACCTCGAGTAATCTCTGTATCTAAGGACCAAGAGTCCATAAGCCATTTAAGTCCCAGTTTCCACCTACTTGCTCCCACGGATCTCGCAATGTCCTTGAGATGATGAAGGTGCAGAGTGTGGCAGGCAGACCCTGCCCGGCCATCGGGTGCCCACCAAGCCACTTCAGTCACCCCCTGTGCTCACCAGGGCAGCTAGTGATCATGAAAGGCAGCGTGAGTCCTGTGAAAGAAGCTTTTACTTCCTCCATGTCATATCTCAGCCTTCACCTTTACCCGTTTCACTGTCTGGGCGTGCTGGGGAAGCAGAGGAGCTCTTTGTGCAGCACCTCATCGCTGACCTTTCCGGTTCTGTGGTGTGGTTGTTTCCCCCTCGTTTTCTTCCAGGCCCTTCTCATTCTATTGCATTGCTGTGTCAGGCTGGATTTTAGTTTACATGCTGGGTTGTTCCTCCTCTTGTTCCTTCCAGACACTCGTGCTGTACAAATAAACAGCACCTAACAAAAAAGTGACTTCCAGGAGGCTTTTCCAATCCTGTGGCTGTTTGGTCAGAGGTGCAGGTGTGCTGCTCGTGGGAGAAGGAGCTGCTTGTGCTACACCTTTTAAATGAACCCCCCCCCAAAGTCCCTTCCCTGAGTTAATCTCTGCCTCACTTTTTTGTGAGGCGAGTAAACATAAAACCAGTTTACGGAGGGAGTAGCTGAGAGCGTTGGGAACTGGGAGGGCATTGAAGGAGTGAGGTGGGGAGGTGGCTCTTTCAAGACACTGGATATATTGTTCAGCCTTGAGCAATTTGCCGAAGGACAGAGCGTGTGCCAGTATCAGAGTCAGAAATAGCATCCAGGAGAGCTAGCTGCCTTTTAGACACTTTTTTTTTTCACTTGGACTTATTATTCCCTCTGTACACACATGTAAACAAAGCTCTGGTTTTAGTGAACACCTGCCTGGGGTTACAACAGAGACCTTCACAGCAACATATTCTTTTATTTAAAATAGAAACTCAGTGGTTTTTTGGTTTGTTGGGTTTTTTTGGTTTTTTTTTTTAATTAATATCTTGTAACATCTCTGTGTATGAGATGCCAATGCTAATTCTTAGGTCGTCACAGGCATTAATTGCTGTAGGTGAATATCCTAAGGTGTCCCTGGCCCTCCTTTCCTCAGAACTGGGGAGGCCAGTGACATCAGCATGAGTCAAGACAGCCGAGCAATGCAGCCCTGATGTACATTGCTGGTTCCTTCCTGAGGTGAACTTTGAAAGTTTGCCTTGGTCTCCGGGAAGGTAAAGTTTTCAGTATAAATCTGCTTTCCTCCTGTAAAGCAAGAAGCCAGATAATTGGCATCTGGTGGGATAATTTGCTGTGAAAATGAACACAGTAATTTAGGGCAGGCACAGCTATTCCCTAAAATCTGTGAAATATTTGAGCTGAGTCTCTCCAGTGTGAGCAAAGGTTTTTTAGGAGGTGCTGATACAGAGCACATTTTCTGTGGTTAATTCGATGTACATGAAATAAACTGCAGATATATTGATAAATTGTGTAGTAAAACTGTAGCAATGTGTTCAGCGTTCATTTTTTCCAGATCACTTGAGTTCTAATTTTTTTTATCGTTTTTCATTCCAGATTACCATCATGAGATATATAAGATCTCTGACTACAGCAATGATGTTAATGGGGAGACCAAAGAAACACAACCAGTTTTTTTAGGTATGTGCTTGTGTTGATTAATTTTCGAGCAACATTGCGTGGCCATTTGCAATTAGGGAGGAAAAAAACCTCTGTGCAAGCACAGAAAGCGCCTGCCATTGTTTAATATGACGTTCTTTTCAAGACCCTTTTATTCCATGAATTGCCAATATATCCTTTATTAACACTGCTAAAAGTTGTAATTTCAGACATAAATGTTTATTAGTGTCTACACACAGTGCTAATTATCACTCACTCAGAGAGCCAGATGCTGACTGTGCAGTTTTGCAGCTCTGTGCTCACCCCATTTACATTGCATATTCCCTGGCATGCTTCACTGGCAATAGTTTGTGTAATTGGGGTATTACATCTTTGACATCTGGATAACAGAAATTCAATTTCCAGGAAGCTGCTATTTGTTTGGTTTTGCTTCTGCCTTGGGTGGGATAGAGGATTAATGTGCTGTCTTAATGTAATGTCCTTTCACCTCTGGAGCTTGCCTGCTAATCCTGCCATGGCGAAATTAAATTAAATCAACAGTTAAAAATGTGTAAAGAAAATACAGAAGTAATACAGAGTCTGCAGCATGATAAGTGTTACAGCATATCAGTGACTATCAGCGAACCTTTACCTTTCTCGTGTGCTTTGTACAACTGCTCAGCTGCAGAGTGCTGCTGCCTTTCCTGCTTCTATCCCCTTCCAGTTGCATCCAGGACCTCACCTGCATAAAGCCCTTCTTGGCAAAGATTTGGCAGGCTGAATTCAAAGAAGGAGGGGCCGTTTTTTTGAGCTGTATAAAGCAAGCTTATGAACGCTTTGTTCGGGCTTTGGAGAAAGAAATTCGAGGATGCCTGCCTCTCCTTTTCAGCACCAGCAGCCTAAACATTTTTGTGGGGTGATTTAAGGTTTCTGAACTCTGTGTGTGTTGCCCCCTGGAGCCAGCAAGAAGCATTGGAATGTGAGAATTGGCACCTGAACTTAATCTGCATGCAGAATGCCTTTGTCTCCTAAATTCCTCGTGCTACATCCTCTTCTAGAGGTCAGCAGTGAAGGGGAGAGAATAGGAGGATGTGTTACAAGGAGTTGGGAGCTGCCTTAAATTCCCCTCTCAGTTTCTCACCGTTAGGATCTTGAGCAAGTATTTCTTCCTGACACCCATTTCCAGGGAGAAGCAAAGGCGGCTGCTTTGTGTTGGGATTTCATGTTCTGTAAGCACTTTTGGTGAAGTCTGATAAACCACCAGAGGTTTACCTGAAATACTTTTTCTTCTAACTCTAAGTCATGTTAAAGCTTTGGCTATAAAAATTACGCATCTGCCAGGGTGCTCTAAGAATGTGCAGAAATCTGTGCTTTGACATTTGTGCTGTGAGTCAGACCAACTGATCTTGATTTTGGCTTGGTTGTGTTGTCCTTAGATTTGTTTGGGTTTTTCAGTATGTCCAGCTTTTCATTGTGACTGAAGGTGTTCTGGCATTTAAGTGCCTCAAATTCACCTATTTCAAGAAGCCAGTCAGAATTTAACCTTTAAGAATTTGAATCCTATCAAGGATCTTCCTTATCAGGTATAGTCAGGGTGTAATCGCTGCTTCACTTGATTTCACTGCTTTATGCCAAAATTTATCTTAGGCGGATGTTTATTCCAACTTGTTGATTTAGAGTCGAGTTTCTTCTGCGGTTTAAGTGATCCATGGGATCAGCAGTTGAAACCTCATTGTGGTGCAGCCTTTAGTATGGGATGGTTGCTATGGTACGGCAGTGAAACTGTTGCCTGTAGGGAAGGTAAAATGTAAGTGATGGTCTGTAAATGAGTGAAGCTTTAATCAGGAGTGGGCTGTGGAAACGCCTTCGTTGCACAGCTCGGGGTTAATTTGAAACTGCTGTTGAGAAGAGGGGAGCTGCTAGGGGAAATGAGTACATCAGAAGAATCCAGTTTGTTTAACATACAGATAAATTAAGGATGAAAGACCTGATGAATCTAGGTGGCCTTTTTTTGCACCAGCACGGGTGGGTAAAATGCAGCTTTATGTAAATGTAGGCTGAAAATTGGAGGAAGCCGTAGTGCAGTTCAAGGAACATGGTACTGGACACGGCCTCTGATGGTGGCAATGTGGAGTCCAGCTGCTCTCTGAACAGAGCTTGGGAAGTTTTCTCATGTCGTGCAGTGTTGGGAGTGGGAGATGCAGTGGCTTGTCCTCTCCCCCGGTCCTTTGTTCTGATAAGATGATGAACAAGAAGTCACATCTTTCTAGGTGAAGGACATGCTAACCACAGTCTTTATGAAATTGCAGGGGAATGTGGAATATCACTTCTGTATTTTGTGGATGAGGAGTGGCATGTCTTTTGTTTTGATGGAAAGGGCTCAGTTATCTGTACCAAGAGAGACTGCTCAGCCTGAGAGGGAGGAGGCAGCCCAGAGTGAAATGCTTAAACCTCAAACACGGGTGAGATTTAAAACAGACCTGATTTCAGGTTTTCCAGTGAAGTCACGGAGCTGCTAGCCCAGATTGGTATTACAAGCCCTTGTAGGGAGTGACTGTGTACACCTGTGTCTTGTGGAAAGTGATGTCTGTTTTAAAAAAAGTCTTTTGCATATACCATACCAGTTTTTTCAGTCTTAATATTTTATTACCATCACAAAAAATGGAAATATAGTATACTTCCAGACTGAGTGTTTTTACAATGCTTTCAACTTCAAATTCAGGCTCTGTGTTTGAAAGGTTAATGCAGAAAACTAATTATATTATCCTGGTAATCAAATGTGTGATGAGACATTTGTCTGTGTAATTAACAGTGAAGAACTTTTATAGTTTCATAAAATTGCATGCTATGCACGGTGTGCTTGGAGCATTTGTTTTGAAGAGATGTCCAAAACAGAGATGTTTATGACTGATATAAAGTAGAGCTGAAATGTACTGTAATGCAGGTGTCTGTGCATTTTACAGCATTTCGCATTGTTCAAATGGAAAGCAGCAGATTAATAACTTCGCTGTGTCATGGTAAAAATAAATAATGTGTTCTTGGAGCAGGGGGGCCCTGCATAAGTTACTCACTAATTTCAAGAATTTATTCTGTCCCAGAGATAATATCCTTTGCAATTTATTCACAGAGAAAAAGTTGACTTAACAAGTAACTTCACAGACTTGTATTGCTGTTAATAGGATTCTGTCCCAAGTCTGATTGTTGCAGTAGTGGCTTCTGTAATTAAGACTGCACAAAAGTTTATTTTATGTATCTGTGTTCTCTAATGATCTAACTTTGTAAAGTATTTCCCTTTGGGGCTGAAGCATGGTCTTGGCCTGGGATATTTCCAAGAACTGGGGGAAGTTGTTGCGTACCTATTATTACTTTCTTAATTATATGACCCCATTAATATACACTTTTATTGAACAGTTGCTCACTTGTCCTTTCCCAAGTGATTTAACTGGCGTAGCATGGCATAGAAGTGTGTAACTTGGGCTTCTGTAGCTTCTCCTCTTTGGTGTTTTGAACTGTTTTACCAGGCTCTTCCAAAGATTTGTTTTGTTTGTGGTGGGAGTAGTGGCTGGGCCACCTGGCATGACCCAGTTTCCAGGGAAATAACCTCCAAATCCCGAATGGTCTCAGGGTCTAATCCTGGGTTTGATTCTGCAAATTTCTTTGCTTACATTGGTGTTTGTGGGGCTTAATAACTTTGTTTGTCTCATGATAGGCAGGGTTATCAAACCATGTGTTTCTGTGCTTCCTTTGGGAGCAAGAGGTTTGATTTGATGGCGATCCAGTTTTCCTGCATATCAAATCCTGGCGCTGCGTGTGGTGAGGTGAACATAGGAAAGTGATTTGAGGTGATGATTTAGAGCATTGCTAAGATGCTCCAACTTCAACAGCTTCAACGTCCCCACGTGTTAGTTTGGCAGAGTCATATTCTCCAGCTCATAGCTCCTGTTACTGTGTGACCCCTCTGGCACCATTCATGACCAATGCCCTCCCCGTGACTTGGTGTTTAGGTTTTTAATTTGCAGAGGGTGTTGTTGCCTGTGTTCTTCCTTCAGCGTAGAGTCTTATCTGCTGGCAAAGACCTGAGATCGTTTTTTGGGAAATGTGGGCTTGCCCCATCAGTTCGATTACACGGATGCCTGAGTGCAGTTATGCACTGAGAAGTCACAGTAAGATTCCACGTGATTTGGGAGACCTTTGCTCTGATAAGGGATCAAGCACCTGGATTCCCTATTTTCCCCGTGCTGACCTCCGCAGCTTTCTGTTTCAGGATGATTTGTGGTACAAGATGACAAAAAAAAAAAAAACCGCCTTGGTTTTTGAAAATTATGATTTGATGTGGTTATAGATCTTGCTGAGAAGGGACACTGAGCTTCCTTCTCGGATAACTGAAGGAAATACCTGAACACCGTGTGGCATTCCAGAAGGTGTTTGGGTGAGTTCAGCCTGGCTGAGCACTGGAGTCGTGTGCCCTGTGTGCCCGTGCTTCCCGATTCCTTGAGCTGCTCTGAAACAGCCCTTACACAGCAGGCGAGTCTTGCTGGCTGGCCCCCTTCCAGAGAGGGCAGCATTCAAGTGGCATCTAATAAATTGCAGTTCAGTATGCTTAATTATATAACCCTTTGCACTTTTTGGTTTTTGTTGTTGTTGTTGAGCTTTCACGGCATATGCTTCAGCTTCCACTTTTTCTCACCTCTGAAGCCTTGTTTCCATATAAACCAGGCTCATGTTGTCAGCTCCCATGTGCTTTTCTGGCTGGCTGTCGCTGCCATTCCTACCCTCGCAAACAGCTCCACCAATTTCAGCCTCCTTGGATACAGAGGTGGAAATCTGAGATAAAAGTAGTAAGGTATGTTCAAGAAAGGAAGAAGTTCCACGGGTGTTTCCTCTGCCCAAAAACATAAACTATAATGTTTAGAAAAAGTGTATTTTAAAAGTCAACTCGTGAATGTTTTCCAAAATGTATGAGAAGCATAAATATTGATATAAAGAAAGTAATTGCAAAATACTGGACAAAGAGAGCACGATGGTTGTTTGGTTTGTGAGTCAAAGGATGGAAATATCAAATAGAGATGATTGTCCAACCTTAATTCTGTTCACCCATTTATACAATTTAAACCACACACATAAATGCAGACAATGGTTACCACTTCTCTGATACTCGGATAAAATTGGTGCTTGAACATATCTACGTGGTTGCAGATAGTTTTATATTTGTTTGCATTGCTGTGATAATATTTGATAAACTGTTCAGGAAAAGTATAACATGTTGGCAGGCAATGTGATATATTAAGTTTAATAAACATAATAGTGAAAAGATGGACAGGCACACAGGAGCAAAGAGTGTAATTAATTCTCATTAGTATGTTGTTAATTGGAGTTGTTTACATGCCTGTTGCTTCAGACAGCTGCACACTTAACATGTGGATGCTACTGCACCCTGCAACAGTTCTGGTTTACGTTTCTTCCTTTGTAATTTTAAACATTCTTGCAGCTTTCAAAGCAGGAAGTTTAAGTCCTGCACGCTTTCAGTAAGGAAATAGATTGAAATTAATTTTGAGGAAATTACTTTTTATGATCGTGTAGCATTTATTAAACGGTTTTGTTTTGCCTTTTTTTTTTGTTTTTTAAAGAAACCATTGTGGAAACAACTATAAAAATAGTTATTAAAAATTGTTAATATGTGTTTGTAATGACATTTGACATCTCTATTCCTAAGAGTTCCTAAATAGGGCTCTAACTTGCCACGGTTCTATTTTGAGAAGCATTTTGTAAGTGTCTTAGTGTTTTGCAAGTAACTTCAATAGTTTCATATCAAACCCGGGGATTTACATGGGATATCCAAATGGCAAATCCTGTAGGCAGCCTTTGGAGGCATCTCTGTCTCCTTGGAAATGGTGAGGAGCTCTGCTGTGTGTACAGAGAGAGGCTGAAATATGCACCACTCTGCTCAGGCCTAAGCACCTATCTTGGAAGGCTTTGCTCAGATAGGTAATGCAGATTTCTATGTAATAAACTATTTTTTTTTCCAGTCCTTTATTATTCTATTTATCATTTAAAAGAAGGTTGGCTCTTCCAATGGACATACTAATTTGAGATGTGTTTTTTTTCTGTGCCCCATGTACTTTTTTTTTTTTTTTCTTTTTTAAATTACATGGTTATTATCTGTGAAAATTATCAGCAGCGGAATAACTGATAACCAAATGCTGTCCTTGGGCTCCAGAGCTAATAGCCAAATGAGGAAGCCAGGGAGCAAGAAGGTAAATTTGTTACTGGCGTTGCACCCATCTGCAGATTCAGGTGGTGTAACATCATCTGCTCTCTGCTCCTGTGGGGAGGATGCTGCTGTCAGCTGGTCAGCTACAGACTAAAAGCTGGAAAAAGGCATGACTGGGAGAGGAGGGATGCAAACTTGCACTGGAGACTAACTCAGGCTTATAGCCTGTAGGTTTTTAATAGGCTCTTTCTTGTAAAAGGGAAGACATATTAAAAAAACAAACAAACAAAAAAACCCAAAAACCACCAAAAAAACCACCCAAAAAACAACTAGAAAAATCCCTGAAAAAAAAAATCCCCAAACCCAAACAAACAAGTTTACAAAGGGTAAATCTCCCTGTTTAAGCAAGGATCTACCTAAACAAAAATTAGGTTTATGTAGGGTGCAAGTTCAGGGTTTATTGTAACATAAATGTAGTGGTTTTTTTCTATCTGGAGTTCATTATGCTCGTGTCACTGTATAGGAAGACTTCTATATAAAGGAACAAGGGAACAGAATCAAGGCTGAATAAGCTCAATTAACATTAATATTTTATGCAATTGGGTAACGGAAATTTAATCTTTCTAACAACATGTCACCCGACCAGACACGCAGCACAGCCCGTGCAGCCGGCAGGAGGAGGTGGGCGAGAAGCTGTTTTGATACTCACATACATTTTGCCATTGAGTACAAATCCAAATAGCCAACTTTTAAAACTCCCAGGGTTATATTAAACGGCCCGACAGGAAGGGATGGCTGCAGGCTGCGGTGTGGTGGGAACGTTTGAAGCTGGGATACGGGCAGGTACAGCCACGTCCAGCAGCAGAGAGGCAGCGTGCAGTGTATGGCTGTGAGTATCTCAGTGATTGCAGTCCAGTGCTGCTCTGCAGCTTTTTGAGGCAGGAAACTGCAAACAGTCAACCCCCCCTGGTTGGGTTGGGGCCAAGAAGTGTCATTTTAAAGGAATTGGTGTGGATGCTGTTAATTAAATCACACCCGCACGCATCAATCTGCAGGGAAACCGACAAAATAAATAAAGACAGTGCAGAACTTCCTCGCAGAGGGTTTTCCTCGCCCCTTTAGCTGGAGTGGGAATGGTGCCGGAGTGTTGCTGCGTACGAGGTTGGCAAATATTTCTCTAAGTTTGGACTCAAAGCTTTTCTTGCAAGCCGCCCACTCTCCTCGCTGGATCGGGGTGGGCTGGCACCAGCCCAGGGAACCGGTGAGCCAGGTCAAGCAGGAGATGCTGGGATCCAGCAGAGGCTGGAGCACATTGCTCAGCTTCCCTCCCCTTCTGCTTATTCTCCTCCTAGAGCAAAACCTCCCCTCTTTTGGGTGTTGGGTGTCCCTGGGCTTGCAGCACTCCCAGCCACGCTGAGCTTGGCCTGGGTTGGGGAGGAGTTTGCTGCTCTTTCAGCTGTCTGGTTTAGCTGCTACCTAAAAGTGCACCTAAGTTTAGGCAACTGAATGGTGCTATTGAGTTGATAAAATTGTTCACATGCCTGGAATTTAGAACACTTTTCAAGTACCTTGTTGAACCAGGGACGGCACACCTTGTATCTTGGATTTTTGGAGAGTGGGGTTTTGTTTTTTTTCTTGTGAAGTTTTCTTTTGTACAATTGCTTTGCCAAAAATAGGTTTATTTTGGGAAGCACAAGTATAAATCGAATAGAGGATACCAGGCATTATTGTATTAAGTGTTCTATGAAGGAAGGTTGATTCATCAGTTTCTAGGTCTTACTTATGACATTTGCTTAGGATATTTGATTTTTCTATTACCAGTAGGAAAACCAGAAGCTTCTTTCTTCAGAAAGGGCAATGAACACTTCCTTATTACTCACGAAATGTAATGTATGCTTTAACAAGCAAAATAGTTACTATCTACCTAAAACACATCTATTCATTGTGCAATCAGCAGTTTCATATGTAAAATTAATACTTAAATGGTGCCAGGAGTATTAAGTGTGTAACTTTTATTATTTAAATGCCCTGCATTTATTTGGAACAGTCATATTTTTCTTGTATATATTTTCATTTTCGTTTTAGAACCTACATTTTTAAGACATCCAGCAATTCAGCTATCTGCAGTTACACACATATTAGCTACTGTTTAATTTATTTCTGTATAATCCAGTATTAATAAATTGTGTGGAATAAGGAACTGGTTCTGTTCATTAAAATCAATAGATGCAGGGCTGTTCTGCATATGTGTGGTGTGGTGCTTTCTGTGCTTTATTTTTTTTTTTTTTTGTAGGATCTGTCCTTCAGCACACAGCAAACTGATGCATAAAGGGTCTGATCCTTTGGGCTTTACTCAGGGAAAATAACCACTGATAGCCTGAATAGGATCAGTCTCTTAAAAGGACAGTTTATTTGAAACTGCCTTAGCTATTATTATTTCTTTCTGGCAAAAAAAATAAAAAATAATCTTACTCATCAAAGCCTTAGAAACAGCATCAGGAAAGCCAAGTTCAGCAGGTCTTTCAGGCACGAGAGCTGTCAGCCATGGCTGTGTGAAAGCACAGCCCGGTACATCCCAACGACCACTCAGCCATCCCTTTTCTTTCTCATTGTTATTTATTTATTTATGTGCTCCGAATCTTATTGGCATCTAAAACCACTAATTGCTACCCATTACTGTTTTTGCTAATTTACAGTGATAACTGTGGCTCTGTTTTCATTAGGAGATGAAAGCCGGGAAATTAAAAAACAAATTACAGGGATGAGAAGATTACTGAATGACAGCACTGGAAGAATCTATCAACGAGTTGGCAAAGAAGGAGAAAAACTGAAGGAGGAGCCCCAAGATTTAGACTTAGCCTGGGCCCAGCAGCGCCTGGATCCCCCTGCGGAGTCCCAGGCGAGCCTTCATCCGTCACAGAGCGGTGCCTGGAACGAGTTATCACCCCAAGCCAGCCATTTTTCAGGGCAATACGGAACTCGATCCAAAACGGTCCAAAATCAGGCTCGAACTGTGGCATCCAATGGTATGACCTGCTAGACACTGAGAATGGTGCCTTTCCAACCCCCCCCCCCCCTTTGTTCTGTATTAAATATCTACCTTTGTTGTGATGATACATTGTACCACTGCACTGAAAGCAGTTACAGTTCAGAGTCTACAAAATGAGCACATAGTTATCACTTCAAAAAGGTGTGAAAGTGGGCACTGTGAATTCTGCTACCATCTGTCTTAGCTTTTCAAATGGTTTCCTGGTGATAGGATAGAATTACTCAATGCCTTTAGAAGCTTAATTTCTATATAATACTAAAACAGCTTTTGTCATTGTTATTAAATTCATGGCTAATTAAATGTCAACCTCTACCACTCCTCTTTGCCGTGAGTAATGTAGCACTGTAGTTGTGACACCACTTGTGGAGCAGGATTCTACTGCCTTTCATAAGGAGATGGCATCAGCCTTATAGCAGGCCACTGAACTGCAGGTACAAAATTCCACCACAGCCTTAGGCTTTTATTGCAATAAGAATATTGGAGAAAAGAAATTATGGAGTCTACCTATGAACAGCATGTACTAGAGTGTGGCCAATCCAGTACTGGCAGAGAATTCTGCCCTGAAGTAGATGGCAGTGTGCCTTTGAAATGCCTTTTTCTTATTAAGTCCCAGAGAATGGAAGTTTTGCTGCCAGATGAAAAAACTGTGCTGTCAAAACTCCACCATAACAATCTTCTAAATATGGAAGGACCCCAAATTCATCACACATCTCCTTCTTTGTCCTTAGAGGCCCTGGGCACTGGCAGGGACAGTTCTCTGCATGCACAGAAGTGCCCAAGCCTGCATAGATTAGGTGCCTTGTTCTCAAATCCAGAAAGTAGGTGGAGCAGCACCTCTATCCCCTCAGGGGCCTGATTCAGCATGTGAGTTAAAATGTGTTGACAGGATTTGGCCCTATATGCAAGAAAATGTCAGCTTTGATTTTTTTGTACATGGAGGAGGGATTCAGTTGCCTTATTACCTCTTACAGGTTTGGAGTGGTCTGTGGGACATGGAAGGGTCAGGTTGAGCAATCTCCTGGGCCGGACAGGAGGAATGCTCCCAGCTCTTGGGGGAGCACCCCAGGAGGCACCTCCCTTCGCAGCTGTCCTGCTGCTGGAAGGAATGCAATCATTTGGGTTATTACATAAAGGAGGGTGTGGGCCCTCTCCTCTGGCCACCTTTGAAAAGACATTCTGCCTAGCAGTTTGGCTTGAGGTGTCTGCCTCTGATGGGGTGTTGTGATCCCAACTGCTGCTTGGGCTCCAAAGCCTGGGCTCTAGGGAAGAGAAAGTTTGGATGCATTTCTGAGCAGTGAGTAAGCCCTGAAACTGTTCCTCACCCAGCACATAGCTCTTGTGGGCATTTTAACAGCCTGATTCCCCTTGCACTGGGAGCCTGAGCATCAAACTCATTATTTTAGGTGTTATTCAGAGGGTGGACAAAGTTCTTAAAAGCAAGGTGTAGAAATGCTGAACAGCACTTCAAGGGAGATACTTGGTACTCACTATAGTGTGTAAGTTACCAGAACAAAACTGCCAGATATAAACCATCATTACCTGGGGCTGCCAGGCTTAGGTCATCACTGAGGAGGTGTTCAGGCATCTGTAGAAGGTGGTCTGAGTCCAGAAACTCTTTCTGTCCACTGAGATAAGATACAAATGGAGATGTGTGTTGTAGGCCATCTGAATCGCTCAAAGTTGAATGTATTACACACAAAGTCCATCTCTCTGGTGGATTCATCCACTCACAGCATAAGGGAGTTCAAGGAGAGGCTGGAATAGATGTTTAATAGATAGTGTATAGAAAACATTCATGAAGAAGCTATTGACAATGATGCCTGGACCAGACTACCTAGAGCAGAGGCTAGACAGAGTGAGAGAAATAGGTAAAAAGTAGGTATGTGTATTAAAAAGGGCTTAAAAGGATACACCTTGGGCAGCACAGGAGCCTGGCCGAGGCTACACCCGAGATGGACAATAGGTCACGAGTTTTTCACACTTTTATAAGTTTGGTTCATTTGTATATTTGGGTTAATTGTCCAATTACAGCTTCAGGTAATGAAGTCACATTCTCCCAGTTTTGCTCCCCCCAGTTTGCTTTTGTTTATACTTTTTTGGGGCCTGAAGCTGGTGACCTTGGTTCTTGGGGAAAGGATTGTTTTGTCTAACCTGTGAAGAGAACTTACTACCACTCTGTATGAAGTTCAGAGTTAAATACTAATGCAGTACAGAATATGAAAAATACGAGAGCTAGAACTTGAAGGAATCAACAAAAATTTAAGAGAGTAAAGGGGCAACAGGGACAGATATTGCTAGACTAGACATTGCTGCAATTGAGGGAAGAGTAGGAACATACTTGAAAACCGAAGGGATTAATTTCAAACTTATGGTGGCGGTTCCACAAATCAGGATGTTAGGTAGACATCTGGGACCCACTGTTTTTAGTGGAAGCCACCTGGGACTACAAACAGTGAGCAGCACCATGTCTGTCCTATTAGACACCACAAACTCACATTTGAGTTTCATTTCTTGTTTTCTGTGTGCAGAAATGCATTTCAAATGCAGTGATGCAGCAGCTGAATTGCTTTTGGGTTGTGTCCAGATAATTTTTCACTGGATAACTTGCATGTTTTTCCTGTATAAACTGGTAGCAACATTGGTTACAGTGAGTGAATTCCCTCTCAGCAGATCCAGCTGGAAGAAAAACAGTCCTGGGCTACTTACTGCTCGCATGGGGGAAGCAACTCATGTACTGGTGTGATCTCTTTCTCTCAGTCACACGGGCAGGTGTCAAATTTGCCTGCTGGCTAGCTTCCAAAAGAGAGGGAGATGGCTCTTTAAAGACTCCTTCATAAAAATAAAAAGTCTGATCCCCTTTTAAAATTAAAAATTGATTTATAGCAAGTTGAAAAGGGTTGCTTTTGTCCTCTAAAAATGATAAAGGTAGTGCTTAGAACAATGACTAAGAACACTCTACTAGATATTTCTTACAACAGAGTAACTGATCAGAGGAGGGAGGATAGAAAGAAAATAAAAAACCCTCATGAATATGTAAGGAGTCAGCAGAACGCTGCTTTGATTTAAAGTATTGGTGGTCTCTCTTCCCATTCCCAGTATCTGTGGTAGATTTACATGGGTAATTTCTATCGATGCTAACGGGGATTATAAAGTAAATCCCTTATGCCTCAATAGGAAAATAGACCCTTTGGTTTTCCATCAGGAGCCTGTGTGCCTGTGTCTTTTCGTTAGGAACATGTTATATTGCAAGAGGAAAGATGTACAGGTATTTACTGGTACAATTTGTTCAAGTTTTCACGTGCAATTCACCATGATGTAGAGCCTTCCTTAAGAAGGAAACAAAAGCCACCAACTCTGTTTCCCCCCACGGTCTTTAAGGTATCATTTCCAAAAGCCAGAGTTAAATACTAACCCTGCTCGAGAGAAAGGACAGACTTTATCCCAAGGATCTTTTAGTTTAAAACTATTGAGAAAGCACTGAGGGAAGGATATTCTTACTTTGCATTTTCATCTGTTACTAAAACTCTTCTAATTTCTGGGGTACTTGCTTGTCTTAATAAAAGGTACAGAGTTAGGCTGGTGCTATTAAATTTTAAGTAGTCTTGAAATTCATCTACTTAAAAGTCTACTTACAACAGGTAGGTAATGATATTGGTGGAGCCAAATTGAGGGATTCTGATTAATCTGCTGCAAAGCTAAAGATAACATTCTTTTTTTTTCCCTCCATACCTGTAACAATGGGCTAAACAATCTATGCACCATTGAAAAGGTAAATCCCATCCGTGCCCCAAGGAACTTCCAATGAGTAGACTGTGTACAAAGGGTGAGATCAAACTAGGCAGAGTCCTGCTGAGTCAGAAACCTTTTTGTTTCATTTTGAGATTCTCAGCCTGTTTTCCAAATAACTTTTTAGTTCTAAAAAAATAATTTTCTTTGCAGCTGAAACCTTGGAGAGATGAAGCCAGTGGTGCTATTGCATTTGCATCTGCTGTATTTATAGAGATTTTTTTTTTAACTACTCCATTTATTTTAATACATTTTTAACAGATTTTATCCATGTATGATATTTTAAAATAGCAAAATTTACAATTGCAGTAGTATGGAGAATCTAAATATCTGAGGAAAAGAGGAGCATGACACCCAGAAGATGTCAGCTGTGTTTAAGTGATGCATTAGTTTAGCTTTACATGTAGTTCACCTTTGGAGTGAGACCATGAGTTTGCTCAAGTCTGGCAGATGTTGCTTCAGGTCTGAAGGATTGTGTGGCAGGAGGTAGAGAACAGGTGCCTGGTGGTGGCCAGATTTTCTGCTCTTTTAAATAAGGATTAAAGTCAGGGGATCTGTGTGGCTCTGACATCAGGGAATGTCTGATGAAAGAACATAACCCAAACCTAAAAAGGTATTAATAACCTGGTTTGGCTTCAGAGGAAAGCAGAAGTAATAATGAAAATGTGAAGATTTCTAAGTGGAGATGAAATGAATCGCTTATGTTCACTATAGCTAGATAATGATTAAAGGGCACCTGGTAAGTGTCAGGCTACGAAGAAAAAGGGAAATACACTGAAGTCCACATGGGACACTGAGTGAGATTTTGTTTTGTTGAGTGTGTTTGTATCTATCCTTCATAAAATGGTCCTCTCTCCTCCTGCAGTCTTGAGCAGTAAAATAGCCATCAATTTAAATGACTGTAAGGACATTTGAAAAGGAGAGGAGGTGCATCCCATCTAGCTTCAGTTTCAACCAGATACTGTTAGGTGTTTTGTTGAAGTTTGAAATTTTTACTTGCAGCATTACAACCAGGGGTACAGCTGTCTTAAGCTGAAGTGCAGGATGCAACTGTCCTGTGAAGTTTGAGATCCCTCAGCTGTTACAGCCTGTTCTAATTCAGAGCAAAAAAATGCAAAACCTGTGCAAAGTAAAGCAGTAATAAAAGCACTGCTGAAGGCTAGAACTAGAACTATGCAAGTTCAGTTAAACACCAGTAAGAATTAGTAGAGGAAAGGAATCTCTTGAACAACTATATTAATTTTCAAAGGGAAACTATGGAAAGACCATCTTGTAGGTCACAGTGAAGGAAAACATAATAGAAAACAATCCCACCCTAGCAAACAGAAGAGCAGATTTGAAAGCTTTCATTGCTGGTGATTGTTTTCTGTCCTGTTTTGGGTTTTTTTAAAATCCAAGTAGGGTATTTTTTATTTTCATTCTCTCTTTTTCACATGGTAAAGAATCACCTGTAACATTCAAACCACAGTTTCAAAATTCCTAGACCCTCATTTTATATACAGTACAAACCTTTATTGCACAGACTGTCTTCATTCTTTGTAAGACTGTTCCAGGAGATGGAGTTTTTTGTGTGTGTGTGTGTGATAAAATGAGTATGTTTGTAATGAGGTTTGGTGCTTTTGTTATTCAAGATGAACCAGCCTGACAATAGAGAGCCCTGCTGGGAGGAGTGCATTATATTCACACTCGGAGCAGTCTTCTCCAGCCCCTGTAACATCGCATCCAAACTCAATATAATTGCACATATTAGTAATTGAATAAAAACTAGTGGTCCCTCCCTCTTAGAAGGAATCAAGTTGAACGTTATTTCCTTTCATGCTTTTGATCTAATTTTACAATCTGATATATTGATCCTAGTTTCAAACACCTGCTAATTGTTGTCTGGGTCCTTTTGTGTGGGTTACATCTCGCCCATTTCATTCCTCTCTCTTTCAGGAGAAATCCCAATGGTGAATTCATCAGTTGGACCAAACTGCTGTACGTGTAATTGCCAGTCAACCCTGCAGGCAATTCTTCAAGAGCTCAAGACCATGAGAAAATTGATGCAGATTCAAGCAGGTAACAGTGACCAGTTCCATAAGTGATGAGTACCTGTGGCAAGCATCGAGTTCAGGACGGCCCAGCTTGTTGCAGGGGTGTTGGATGAGATGGTTTTTGGAGGTCCCTTCCAAACCCAAACTGTTCTATGATTCTCTGATCTTCCTGTTAGGGAATGGTCTGGGGAATTCAAGTTTGTGTGGGCACTCAGGAAAACCTGGATTGTTTGATTTGTCTGATTTGTCTGTCCTGAGATGTCGGTTAAGATCAAATTTTCACAGGTTTCTTGGAAATGCAACTTGTACTTTTCAGATCCTTACCTGTAACATGGGATTTTATCTTGTAGCCTTTTAAGGTTAAATTGAAAAGAAAATTAATGTGATCAGATACATAATGAGAGCGGAGTGGGCAGGTCAGTGTGCCATAACCACGTGCAGTTTGTTTTCACAGTGCTTTGATTCGGGGGTGCCAAATGCTACCTCACCCCGTGTTCTCTTACCAGTTCACTAATTTTAGGGGTGAGAAAAATAAAATTTGAAGGTGACCAAGTAGCCCTTCATTCAAACTTCTCTTAGCTCTGTGGTAGCCTCAGCTGAGCTAACCACTGCATGTAGTGGCCTGCACCCTTCCTCTGGCTGTGAAGTACCAGCTTTCAGTGTGTATACCAGCAATGATCTGTTCACTGGGGAAAACTATTGAGTCCAGTTTTCTCCTAGGCTGGGAGCTGAAACAGAGCAGTGTAGAGCCAGAGGAGTAGTTGAGCCAGCAAGATAAAGAGAGCGTGGTAGAGTGAAGTCATTATAGGCTGATGTGAAGCTGAAGGCTCTGTGCTACCTAAAAATTAAATACTTAATTTAATTTAGTGTTAATACTAGTAGGGAGATAGAGATGTTGGAGATTTTGTCAGTTGACTTGCCCATCCAACATGAGTGATGGGGATTGGAGCCATGGAGGCTTCTCTTGTGGAGAGGCTGGGTGAGAGCTCTGCAAGAAAAGGGAGTGTTGAGTAATTAAGTGAAATGTGGGTGGAGTGAAGGGCTGACTAAACACCTTGTCTCCACGGTGTATAATGTTGGAGTGAGTGATGGGAACGATCAGACAGGTTTTGTAATATCCGTTGACACACATAAATGCTTTTCTAGAAGTCATCAATTTAAAAAGGAGAACCCAGTTTTATAATTTTTGCTGGTACATGGGATTCTTTATGCAGTCACACCAATTTCATTGAAATCACATGGATGATTGAAAAATGGCTTGTGAGTGAGAGTTAGAAAACTGGGGTCTCTGCCAAATGAGCTGACTCCTCAGTACCAGAACATTTCTTATTTATTATCTATCTACAGAGGAAGTACCTTTGTTAATTCGTGAATCTTTTGATTCACTTGGAAAACTTGATATTTTCTGAAATTATGGTTTTGCAGATAAAAAAAAAATTGGCGTTTTTATTGCTAAAAGAAAAAAAGAATCTAAAATTCAGACTTATGAGTGAAAGTGTAATAACTTACTTTAGTGTTCAAACACCCAACTGTCTTAATTATAAACTACACATCACAGCCTTGTAAATCCTTGCAGGAATGAAATATTCCAGAAATCTTTTAATAAAAAATAGTCTAAAGTTTGCTCTTTTCCTGAGCTTTGTATATGAGGACTTTTTGTAGCTTGCTCATATCTTGAATGAGTTTGATCTGCATATACAGCACTTCTGGCTTTTTCTTTGTTTTGGCCTCGATCTTAGTGATTTCTCCACACATATAATTGTATATTGGTAGCATTCTTCTGGAGGCTTGTTCATATTGGTGCAGGTTCAGGATTGGTGCCTTAATTTATACAAATGATTGTGGATACTGGAAAATGCAAAGTATTGATAAATGTCAAATACGGTTTCTTGTATTTCAGAGGTAATACATGTCAGTATTTATGTATGAGCAAAACAAACTGATGGCAACTTTGGGTTACTTTTTTTCCCCCAGAAATTAAACTATTGAATAGTGTTTTCACTCATTCTTGACATAATGGTACTTGAAATGTTCTTGCTGAGCTAATTAACTTGGAGACCACAGTCATAAAAATAACTTGTAATTACATTGGCACTTGTATTGTCTTGCTTTATCAGGAAGAGATCCTCAAAGACGGCGAGATTCTCAGTCATTCAGAGGGCACACAAATTAATAATCACTTAAGTGCTTCATGTCACCAACCATCCAGTGGTCACTAGGAAAAAGAACTGTGTATTCCTCATTTTCTTAAAATACCCTTCATCAGTATGGCTTGAAAAGCCTCACAGCAGAGCTCACTGTCATTATCCCCATTGTACAGATTGGAAAATTATGCAAAGGTGATAAAACTTATTTGTTTCCCATGCACCAGCAGCCCTGAAAATCACATCACTTATCTCGAAAATAGATAGTGAAGTCCAGTGAGTGAGTAGTTTAATGGTGCATCTGTGTAGTTATTCATGGGCTTTTGTCTATAAAATTAATGCATTAATTTCTTTCATTCAGTTGGGACTCAAAATAGACAGCAGCCTCCTGTTCCTCTGCTTTGTGCACAGAAGTCAACAATATCAAGAAAGAGAAACAAAAAGAGAAAACTGCCCCTCAAAGCTGTTGAAGCAGTTACCATGAGTAAGAAACCCAGCTCTCCAGAGAACGAGAAGAGGCTGACAGAAAACTCAGAACGATCAAGTCTGCAAGCAGTTGAACCCCCCCTGAAGCCAGAGACCCCCGTTTCAGGGTTTGGAATTATCCTTGAATCAGCTTCATCAGATGTAAGTTAAAATTTTAACATGCAGGATTTGTAAGATTTTGAAATACTGGCTCATTCAGGAGAACCAGTGCTCAAGTCACATTGATGCACCTTCCCACGTCTTGTTGGGATAAACAAGCAAATCTTGGATAGGAGGGAATGGAGATGTTAGGGTGAGATGTGTGGAGTGCTCATTACAGGGTTTTGGGGATACTTTCACAAGTATGAAGCTTTCCCTTGAGTTCAAGGCTCCTGTTTTTTGAGCTTTCAGTGGAAACTTCTTCTTCATCCCACTGCCAAGAGCTACAGTTGAGACGAGGAGCCATGAAAGGTGTGAGGTGTGTAAAGCATTCACAGCCCCATCATTGCTGAGGAGCCCATGGAGAGCACCTGTGTGGACTTTATCCTGCCAAGGAGTATTTATGTGCTTTCCTGCTTTGCTGGTCCCACTGACTTTGGGGGATTCCTCATCTCTAGAAAACTCATAATCAATCTTTGCTGAATTGGGTCATTTGATCTTGACTGCTGGAAAGTGCTGGAGTAGGGCCTCAGCACGGGTGATGATGTCAGTGTGACTAAAAAGGCCAAAATTTATCACTCTAAGAATGTACACTTTTCCCATAGAAAATTCCTGTCAGGATGTTTTCTTGATTTATGTACACACTCATCGAAATTCCATGTATCTGGTGGATGATTGGCTTTGTTTAATAACCACATTGATGTCATCCTAACCAGTTCACCGACAAGTAAACTGTTCATTAATTCCTCTAATATATTTTTAATTTCCAGCAGGCTCTTTCCAATTTCCTAAGTACTATGTGCTAGAAAAACATAATTAAATTCAGTACCAATAAGTGTAAATGAAAACAATGCAGCAAATAATATTCTATCTTTCTGGAAGAGGGAACTAATAATAAAAAAGAGCAGTCGGGGTAATTCAGTTACAGAGATGCAAGCCACACCACTAATTAGGTTGCAATCTCATGCCACAGAGTCAGTGTAGTGATACAGAGTAACTAGTTTGATGCTTTTTTTCAGAGGGTTTCCTTTTGTAGTACTGAGTTTAATAATGTTTGAGGTAAAGGTTTGGGGAGGACTGGTAATTTATCTCCAGTATGCAATTTGTGCTTATAATTTTTCTTTGCTTATGGCACTCTTGTCAGTTTGAAACACGGTTTTGAAAAGAGTTTTGTGCTTGCAATGGAATTTAATTTGGCTTTATGAATGTGTTCCATCGCTGGACACGATTCTTTGTAGTTGCCAGTCTGACCTAAGGACAAAAAGAAGAGAAAACATGTGGCTCATAAATCAGGTCTTCATCTGTCCTTCCATGCTTGAGCCCCTGCTTGCTGCAACAGTTGTTTGACTAAATTTACAGAGCCAGAACCCCAAGACAAACAAATCAATTTTGTTTTGTCTTTGGAAAGAAAACCTTTGAGTTCTGAAAACAGATACACTTAATGGGAAAATAAGATGTGACCTTAAATATTTTGAGAAGGCTTAAGAAAGTCACTTTTTTGAGAACGAATGGCAGCATTATCTTTTTATATGTTTTTATAAGCTTCTCTGGTGTGGTCACAACCAGCACGTCTGTGCCTGAAAAAACCTGAAAGGCATTTTACAAAGCACCATAAATGAATGTTTCCCTGACAATATTCCACAGGTTGTCTGTAGTGTGTGCTGTGTCATACGTCACCGCTGCTGCCACTGCTCTTTTGCCAGCATTTATTGAACTTTAAGAAGAATCCAAGTTTAATGGGTATAAAATCAGGGCTGCCAAAGCCAGTGCAATTAATTCAGACATGCTCAGATGAAATACTGCTACTTAGAGAGGTGGAAAATGTCTTTGTGAGACAAACCTTTAATCTGGCCCCATGGATCAGAGAATCTGCTTTTTAAATGTAATGATCTGATTACAACTCTTCGTTGAATTTGTGTTTGTTTTACAGTTGTAATATTTAATTTATAACCTAATAATTTTTAATCTACATATTACAACCTACTAAAATATCTAGGATTAAATCTAATGCACTGCCTGTTAATTTTAGCATAGCAAAAGCCTTAGCATTCAGGTCTTCTTTATGTTGTTGTTCTTCTTTATTTTCTTTTTCACAAATAGTTTACCCTCCAGTTCCTTTCAGCATGATCATTATCTATTAATAAGTGCTTTTTCTTCGAGAAATCAGATTCAATGGGGTCATGAAGTTCAAATGGTTACTGATTGTCTTTGGCTGAAGAATAGCTAACTACTAAAGGAGAGCAAGAATAAATCATAGTTTTGCCTTCAAACTCTTTCACTGATAAACCAATGGATGCCTATATTAAGAATAAAACAGTCCAAACTAAAATAATACTGACTCCTCCACACTGGTAAGGTTTGAAATGGATTTTGCAGCTGTATTGTAGGGTAGTTGGTAAAAGCCAAAGCATAATGCAGGTGTCTTAAGGTAAGAGCAGGGAAGAGGGAAACCACAGAGAAGGGAGAAGAGGCTCACTTGATTTTTCAGTACAAATACAGAAGATAATAGCAGGGCCTCATGATCCTTCTGGTTTTTGGGGTTTTGAGTAGGAGGTGTCAGAAAAGCTACCACAGGATCTGCTGGCTTTTGGTGAGGGTACCAGCAAGAGTGTGGCCAGCAGGACCAAGGCAGTGACTGTCTGTCTGTCCTCAGCACTGGTGAGGCCAAACCTCAAATCCTGGTGTCAGCTTTGGGCTCCTCACAGCAGAGACACTGAGGGTCTGGAGTTTGTCCAGAGAAGGGCAATGGAGCTGGAGTGTTTATCCTGGAGAAAAGGATGCTCAGGGGAGACTTTATCACTCTCTGCAGCTCCCTGACAGGAGGGTGTAGCCAGGGGGCTTGTTGGTCTCTTCCCCCAGCTAACAAGTGATAGTACAGGAGGAAATGGCCTCAAGTTGCACCAGGGAAGGTTTATTTTGGATATTAGGAAAAATTTCTTCCCCAAAACAGTTGTCAGGCACTGAGACAGGCTGCCCAGGGAAGTGGTAGCAGTCACCATCCCTGGAGGTAATCAAAAAATAGGTAAATGTGGCATTTGGGGACATGGTGTAGTTGTGGGTTAATGACTGGACTCAATGTTCTTTAAGGACTTTTACAACCTAAACCTTTCTATGGTTTTATAATTTCTCTGCCCTGGGTGTCTCTATCATTGAGGTCATCTTAGATGGCTATCATGAGACCAAAGAAACAGAATAAGGATGGTGATACCCTTCATCACCATGTCAGCTGTATGCTGATTTTTGATTTACATGAAGTAGAATTTTTCTGAAGTTGTGAAATTGGCCTGCATTTATTTACTCCTAAAAGTCACCAGAAGTTTAGAAGTAACACATTAAAAACCCACCTACATCTGAATATTGTCAAATGTCAGTAACTGACTGTTTTGCTGGATCCAGCATTTTGAAAATCCTTGAGGTAAAAAACAAATTTTCATCTAGAACAAGCTGAGGAACTACATGCTTCTTAAATTTTGTTGTTGTTTTGTCGTTGCTGTCTGCATATTTTAAGATTCTTCATCCTGGCTTCCTAAAGCATTGTAATCTTCAGTTTTATTGCACAGTACACATCCATATCCCACAACAGTACATGATTTGGAAGTATTCTACTTGCTGCTCTTCATACTGATTTTTAGAAATCCATGGGAAAAGAATCGCACAGCCAAATTGTTCCGAGACTGGCAGCCCTTTCTTCTGTCTAGACTCAAGATGTTCGCAGGTGATATGATGGGAGATGGCATTTGCTCTTGCTCTGTAAACATCTTTGAAAATGCATCATCACTGCTGAATATATTTCATGTAGGGAGAAAAAAAAAGGCAAATTTGTAGGAGCAAGACTGTAATGTTGGCTTATTTCATCACATCATGATCACTGATTCCTTTACCTCTTTGCCAACTTCTAAACAATATTTTAAAAATTTTAGTTTATTCACAACGTGTCTTTATTCTAGATATATAATTATTCCATGAAGAAGTCTTACCATAAGCATTGTGGGGTACTCCCAAGAAAATTCTGCAAATGCTGTTCATGTAATTTCCGATATGTACAGACAGGGGCAGCAAAAAGACTCTTGCTAAGGGGGATTTCTCAAAGGCCTTTGTCTACTTTGGCCCTCAGTGTACTTGAGAGAAGACTCTTGTGGAATACAGCATGATTTTCTTTTCTCCTCTTCCCCTCCATTTCACCTTCTGGCAGTCGCTTAAATCCCTGTGATTCACTGCTGGGGATTTTTGTACTGAAATAAACTAACATCATCCTCTTTTAAACATGCACTTTGGGACTATGGGAAGGGGGGACAAATGGATGCTCAGCGAGTGTTGGCTCCAGGGGCAACCTCGAACTCATCATCTGCTTATGCTCACGTGGGCCATGTCTTCACTGGAAGCCCTCTTGGGAAGCCCCGTGGATCATGGGGCCGGTATCCCTGCATTTGTGCTTCTTGGAAGTGCCTGGCTGCCCCACAGCACATTCGTTCACAGCATTTGGCAGCAAAACAAGTCCATTAAATGGTTAGATAAATGTCCAAAAAGCATCGCTTTGGAGCACTGCTCTGGGGTGATCCTCTGCTTTGGCATTATCACCCAACCTTAAAAGGTATCTCCTGTCTTTTTGTCAGCTGTATGCCTAGAAATGATGTCAGTAATTGTTAACTTTTAAAGACACTAGACAAGGAGTGTGATTGTTTGATTTGCCTTTTAAGGTACTTATTCACTGATGGGGTTTGATTTCAATGAATTGGGCTGCTGTGGTCCTGAATAGCTAGGGAAAAAAAAAAATGCATCGTTTGATGAAGTGATTGTCGAGTTTCACCAGATGCATGATTGAAGTAAAATAATGTCTTTGAATGCTCATTTAATTAAAACATTTGTATTCTTTTGGTAGCCAGAAGTGCAACTTGCAGAAGGCTTTGACGTCTTCATGCCGAAATCACAGCTGGACTCTATACTCTCAAACTACACTCGCTCAGGAAGTCTGCTCTTTAGGAAGCTGGTCTGTGCATTTTTTGATGACAAGACTTTGGCTAACTCTTTACCAAATGGCAAAAGGAAAAGAGGGCTCAATGACAACCGGAAAGGACTAGACCAAAATATTGTGGGTGCAATAAAAGGTATGTTTGCTGCTTTCTTTCCTATGTGTAATTAGAAGATATTCTCAGCTAAGGAGAGTGTAAGGGGATTAGAATTTCTGACGCGTGTTAGGTCTATTAAAATATGCAGTCTTATTTTTATTCCCTTTCATTCAGTTGTTAAAAATAGCTTCTACGGGGACAGCTTGTGTTAATTTTAAGCCAGTGATCCTGGTTTCTGAAGTCAGGCTCTAAGGTTAGAAACTCAATGTTCGTTTAAGATAATTTTTTTTTTCCCCCAGATATCAGAAGCGCAAAGAAATCTTGAAAACATAATGACAGTGTAACTGATACCCTTCAATCAAAGTTCTGAGTCTTGCACTGTATCTGACTGTGTCTGCTCTGCAAATTTTTCAGTAGTTGGTGGCTGGATTGAGGAGAGATGGAGGAAGATAATACTGCCATGAGATGAGTTTGATGCTCCTAAGTACAGTGGTCCTTCTCTTGGGGGAGCAAATTTCTCAGTGTGAGCAGCTTTTGCTGGGTGATTTTTCCTAGCAATCACTGCTGTCTAGCTTCCAGAAGAACACGTGTACCTTCAAACTCTGATGACAGCATACAAAGAGCTGGTACTAGGTCAGAGAATCTGAACTGAATTCTACTTTGAAATCTGATATTGTAGGGACAATATCCACATTACCAAAAGGCCAAAAATAAGCTCTAAGAGTGGAGCTTATTTTAGAGGTTGTGACTTGTTCTCAGGTACAGATTGCTAACTTAGGATACACAGGGCAGTAAGAAGAGATTCTGCGAGTCCATTGGCAGCAAAAGGAGGCAGGAGAATCTTCTGCAACCACCTCTGTGCCAGCTTTTGGACCCTTCTTCCCATGAAAGAAAGGCATTGATAAACTGGCTTGAGTCCAGTGGAGGTGCCACCAGGACTTTAAAGTTCACCACTTTCCTGCTTCAGTACTAAATGAGGGGAGGCTGAGAGAACTGGAGAGAAGGTGATTCAGGAGAAACCTTGGTGCTGTTCACAGCTACCTAATGGGATGGTGTGGAGTGTGGAGTCAGACCCTTCTCAGAGGCACAAGAGGCGCTGATCATGTGGAAAATTGCAATTAATTAAGGAGAAGCATTTTAACATAAGGGTGGTTGGGCAGTGCAGCAGGGGCTCAGAGGGGCTGCAGGATCTCCATCCCTGGAAATATTCAAAATGTGACTGATCACAAGCCAGAGCATTAGGATCTAGTTGGCCAAGCCTTGAGCAGCAGGCTGGGGGTGGAGGCCTTCAGAGGACCCTCTCAAGTGTGCAGTGCTGCAACAAAATGTACGTTGTGCCTATGGCTTAGTGCTGATATATCTTACAGAGCTGCTGGCAGATTTTCTTAGTTATGCTTGTATTTAGGTTTAAATCACAAACACTGTGTTGTACTTTCTTTTCTTGAGCTCAGTAATCTGCAAAAATCTGAGTTTGAATTCTCTCTGTCTGTATCTCATTATTCCTTAAAAGCTTTAATAAATAAGTTAAGTGAAAGAAAGAGGAGTTCAAAAAATTACTTTCAAAAAACCACTTTCATTTGAAGAGAACTTGATAAAATAAATGTTTTACAGTAAATGCAACAGCACTACTAAAATAGCAGCTGGTACCCACTGCAGAGAGAGTTGTTTCTCAGTAGTTAAGATTGTATTTGTGGAACAAATTCAGAGGCGTGGCTTAACCTCTTCCCTTCAGCTTAAGATAAGAAAGGAGGGACTTGTAGTTCCACCAGAAAAATTTCTTCTGTGATGGTACTATTAGGTGCCACTGCCATAACAGTGATCTTTATTGGCATTTCCAGTATTGCCCAAACGCTAGTGCCTGATCCCTGGTAGGGAAGCCTGTCCCTAAAAGCTGTGATGGAAGAAGATGCCAAGGTCTGACGTCCTGTGGACCTTCACTCAGTCTGGCTCCAATAGCACCCTTCTTCCCTCCAAGGAGCTGGGCTGTCAGACACTGTGGTTTCATTTATTCCAAGAAATAACTGAGCCAGTATGAAATCTCTGCAAGAACAACATCATGTTGTTTGCATTATTATCATTAGGACGTTCCTCTACCACGTGCCCCAGATATCCTTTAGTGGCACTTTTAGTCCTTTTCCATGAGAGAGATACAAAAGGCTACATTGATGACAAAAATGGGCAGAGAATTTAAAGCAGGGACTGTTTTGCTTGAAAATCACTCTTCCTGTCTGAAAACATTTTCACTGCTATCCTTACAAGTAATTTAATGCTTCTGCAACAGAATGATTAGCCAGGGAGCAGTTCTCTCTTTTGACTTGGGGTATTCAGTGGCACTTGTTGTATCAGTTGCAGTGTTTCTCCTGGGCAATCAGCTTCTCTTGTGAGTCTTTCCCTCAAAACTGGGGGAACAAAAAAAAAAAAAAAAAAAAGATGAAAAAAATAAAACTAGTCAGAAGCAGTTATTTTTCCTTTGTGTTGTTGACTAGAAATTCAGCCAGTGAAATCCTTCCCTGCAGAAATCAATGAGCTTTGTTCAGATGTAAGTGTGATACGTCCCTCAGGGATCCACAGTGGCACCAATATGATTTAATATTTTCATCAATGACACAGGCACTGATTTCTAGAGCACCCTCAGCAGGTTTGCAGATGACACCAGGCTGAGTGGTGTGGTTGGGTGACAGGAGGAAAGGGATACCATCCAGGACTGGCTGAAGGAGTGGATCCATGCAAACCTCCTTACATTTAACAAGGCCAAGTGCAAGGTCCTGCATCTGGGTCAGGGCAGTCCCCAGTATATCAGTATGGACTGGTGGATGGGGGGATAGAGAGCAACCCTGCAGAGAAGGACTTGAGGGTACTGATAGACAAAATCTAGATATGAGCCAGCAATGTCACAGCTCAGAAATCAGCTGTGTCCGAGGAGACATCGCGAGATCTCTGAGCATGATTCTGTGCCTCTGCTCCACTTTGGTGAGACCCCACCTACAGTGCTGCATCCAGCTCTGGGGTCCCCAGCACAGGAAAGACATGGACCTGTTGGAGCAGTTCCAGAGGAGACCACCAGGTTGGTCACAGGGCTGGAGCACCTCTGCCATGAAGACAGGCTGAGAGATTTGAGGTGGTTCAGCCTGAAGAAGAGAAAGCTCCAAGGAGACCTTATTGTGGCCTTTTAATATATAAAGGGATCTTAGAAGAAAGATGAGGATGGTTATTTTACCAAAGCCTGTAGTGACAGGACAAGGGGGCAGTGCCTTCAAACTGGAAGAGAGTACATTTAGTTGGACATTAGGAAGCCTTTTTTTGTGGTGATGGTGATGAGACATTGAAACAGTTTGCCCAGAGAAGCTGTGGGTGCTCCATCCCTGAAATTGTTTAAGATCAGCTTGGACAGGGCATTAAGCAATCTGATGAAGTGCAAGTGTCCCTACTCATGGCAGTGGGGTTGGACTAGAAGATCTTTAAAGTTCCCTTTCAATTTAAACCAGTCTATGTTTCTTATGACAGAGGGTTTGTTAATACCATATAGCTTGGGTGGACTAGAAAGGGCAGGTCCCAATTCTCCTGCCTCCTTGCTGTTGCATTCCCATTTCCTTTTTGTCCACGCTGTTATTTCTCTCACCACCCATTGAGCAGTTCTTGTTTTTAGTAAGTAGGAGTCACAAGCCATTGATCAGCTTCCCGTTGTGTCAGGCACCGTACGGATTCAGAAGGGAATGATTATTTCTACCTTCACAAAGATGATGTTTGTTGCAAATCAAACACTGTGAAAGTGTGGGGATGGATTGCCTTCCGTGGGCAGCCCTCAGAGTTGGTCCTTGTAGCTCAGACTGCACAGGAAAGTGTTGCTGGTGCCTGCCTTGCTGTGGTTTTGTGACGCTGATAGCATGGAAGGAGTTTGGAGCACAGGATTACTTTTGGTTCCCTTGTACTTAGCAGGTAGTGCTGTTTCAAAAGTGTGTGTATAAAAATACTGAAATTCTCCTTTTCTTTTGTTGCACGTTTTCCGACCCCATTTGTGTGAAATTTATTCTCAAGGATTACAAATCCCTTGAGCTGGGTCCAGCTTTCTCTCTTTGTTTGCCAGTCATAATTGGACACTGGGCTCTGAGACCTCTGACCAAGTTTACAATAGCAATACTAATAGCAAAAATATTTTTTCTATTTCTGCACTTGTTTTTCTTTTGCATACCTTTCAGTTGCATGATGAAAATGAATTGCATCAGTTTCACTCTATTTATAATTCTGTATTTTTGGTATAATACTGTTAGGTTTGCTGTAAATATGGATTTAAAGATAATGTTGACCTTCTCTGTACCTTTTTTGCAAAACACAAAATTTGGACCTGTAGGATATTTCATTTTTCTCAGTAATGGTGGGGGTTTTTTTGCATTTGTTTTTTCTTTAGTAGCTTTATAAAAATTCTATTCCATCTGGTTTAGCAGTATAAAAACTGTGAATATTTCCACAATGGTAGGATATTCCTCTTTCATCACTTTGCCTGCAGCCTTAGGAAACAGACCAAGAGGCCACCAAATGACCAGATCTTCAGCTTTCTACCTGTACCATAGGGGAGGCAGCATTTACAAGTGCCTGCCACATGAGACTCAGTTCTAAGTACACTGTTGTTTTTCTGTGATCATTTGTGTGAAATTCATGAAGACATCAGGTATAGAATATTTCTCTGGGACAGGCTTTTCTGTGTAGCAGTGATGGCATTCCTGTGATATTTGTGCAGCCAGGTCACTTCTGAATTTTGAACTTGTGAAACGCTGAGTTGTGCTTTATTCTCACAATCCTACATTTGGCCATTAAAATTCTTTTTTATAATTGAATAACTTAATATATTTTGATTAAAATCCTCTCCCATCTCCTTTTCTCCATTTTTGGTGGCAAGTTTCAAAAAGGTGGTATCTTTTTATTCCAGTCTTTACAGAAAAATACTGCACTGCTAACCATGTGGATAAACTTCCTGGTCCTAGGGACTGGGTCCAGATTCTTCAGGATCAAATTAAACTTGCAAGAAGACGATTAAAAAGAGGCTCAGGTATGTATAAAAATATGAGGAATAACATGTGAGTGTAAGATTAAATGCTTAGAGCCTTTGTATCCACTGAAGTATTTTTCCTGTTGACCGTAGAGTTGCACTTCTTCATGCTATGAAAATTAGAACTCTTTTAGCAGGTTCCTGTGGGTTTGGAGTGGTAGCAGGCTCAGGAGCTGTCTCTACAGACAAGTTGAGTCTTTCTCAAATGTTGTCTCCTTTCCTTTACCATCCAAACTCTTCTTCCCAGAAATTAGCTGATCCATCCAGGGTTGCAGGTAGAAGTTTTTTTAATTCTCTGTTATTTAGTCTGACAAGCCATTTGCTATACTGTTAAGACATAACCCAACTGACCTTTCCCTCTAAACTGTACGTGTCTGGAAGAATAGAAGAGTATTCTCACATTCCTTGTGAAAGAATCAGCAAAAATCCCCAAAACAGACCAAAAGAAAACCCAGCCACCCACCCTGGTTGTGCCAGCAAGGCTCTGCAATAGGTGGGAGAGTAATCTAGTAATCAGTGACAGGTAATCTAGGCAGGATTTTGCTGCTCAGCTTGGGCTGGGATGAGCTGGATGCCTGGGACCAGCCTGCAGCGAGCTCAGTGCTGAGCTCTCACCCTGCCAGCACTGCTCAGGGCCCTCAGCTGCAGCCACGGATGTGCAGCCTGGAAATCCCCAGTGGGATTCTTGGGAAAGCAGTGTTACTGATTAAGAGACATGTAATTACCTCACAAACCATAACTAGTCTCCTTGCCATCTTCATCTTTTCAGTCCTACGAGGGGCTTTCTCCGTATGAGGCTTCACTTCCTCTTTCTCACCCTGCAATTTTTTTAAGGCTCTCTCAGGCTTGTACTTCTTGCCTGTCTCTCCCTGGGCATATCTGACACTCTTGTCTGAGGCATTTCACTTGTGCCACCTCCTTAAACACAGTCCTTTGCTGTTACTGTGTTTATCTGCCTGCCTTTTTCCCTCTTCCCTTCTGCCCATCACCACAATTAAGTGCCTGTGAGCATCCATGGGCTGGCAAACCTGATGTCTCCGCAGGGGATGCTTACCCCATGGTCCCTGGAGGTGAGCAGGACCACAGGAAATGTCCTCTCCATCTCCCCATCTCACAGAGCCAACCTTTTCTGTCCAAAGCTGCATCTCTGAAACACACACTTAGGCTGGCATCTGAAATCATTCTCCACAACGTTATTAATGCCAGGAGGGAAAAGCATAAGACGGAGGAAAATGAGAAACACCCAGAGACAGAAATAACGCAGGGGGGAGGACAAAAGTGCAGATTATTCGGTAGCATAAGCTTCCCAGGGTAGAGAAACACACCAGCACTGGCCTTAAAAAGGGTTTCTTGTGTGTTGGGGGAGGGAGGACAGAGGGATACAAGATAATCTTGTTAAAGGCAGTGTCAGATTACTGGTGTTGTACAACAGGATTGCTTTCTGCCCCTTCCAAGGCTGCCTTTGGCCTCCCCAGGACAGGAGGGTAGAAGTGGGATGTCAGGCTACAGTAAGGTGAAGGGTGCAGTGCAGCATGTGGGGAGCAGAGGGTCCTTGGGCTGTCTGCAGAAGATCCCTCAGGAAAGAGGATTGACCTAATTTTGTTTTGATTTTTATTTTCTTTCATCCTTTTTTATTTGCTTTTCTTCTTGCCTCTGCAGGATATTAATTAAAATGACAATGACATTCAGCTTTTGCTTTTCAAACGGGGCCACCTCTATCTCTGGTCCTTGCTCAGGATGGGAGAATCTAAGCAGAGGATATTGTATGTAAGCTAGCAAGACTATGAAGGAAAACAGGTGAAGCTGAGAAATATGCCAGAATCAGACAGGCTTCCCTGCCTGTGCTGCAGAGGGAAGGTGACTTGTTCACCTGTATGTGGATGCACAGTGAGCAGCAGTGTACCTAGCAGCCCCTCAAGTTTATTTGTTGAAAAAACAACCTGCACGATATCTAGATTGGTAGAAAAGCTCTTTTTTTTGTGCTGTTTACCAGCCAATCTCTGAAGTGTCCCAGTTTCTCTCTAATGTGGCCACAGGCAGACTTGCTGCTTTCAGTGTGTCAGGGGTGACTGAACACACCACTGTGGCCACTTGCACCTTTCCAGCCACTGCCATTTCCTCTGGTGGCTGTAGCTAACCCAGCCTGACCTTGGACTGAAGCACTTTCCCAGGCCTGTGGGACAGCAAAACAGTAGATGGGGGCAGAGAGGCAGGAGCAGACAGCTGGTTGCAGTAACATCCTTGTGTTGTTGAAATAAGACTTGTTGGTACTTTAATGCTACAACTATGAGCTTCTGATCTGAGGAATCTAGAGCTGACCAGGGAACAGATCTGTCTAGTCCCATATTTTCTGTCCAGCAGATGCCTGGGGAGGTCTGTAGGACCGAGGGAAGGATGTTGCAGTGTTTGGTAGCATAGTCACTCAGCCCTCAGCACCTTTATCCTGTTGGAATTATGCACAATTTCTCTATTTATTGTGAAACCATACCAAAATTGTGTGTCATATACAGACACCAAAACAGGAGGAGAAGAGAGACATGGAGGGAGAAACTCTTCCAGGACTTCATGTTGTAAACCTTGGCTTTTAAGAATTTTAAAACTATGGGACTTGGAGCCAGTGAGATGTGGGATTCATTACTCTTCTGGCTGAGCTCTTGAACTCTTCCCATCTGCCCGTGGCCAGTGGGGCAGAAGGAAGCTGAGCAAGTGTCCTATGTCCATACTCCCAGGTCATTCTCTTTGAGTTTTATCTCCACTTGCTCACTGGAACGTGCCAGCTGATCTTGTGGGGATAAGCTAGGGTGCCCAAAGAGCAAATCTGAGCCAGCATTGATCTAACTTCACCCACTGCCTCCCTGCTGCTTGATTACATTATTTATCTACATCAGTTCCTGGTTTGTCATAATGCACAGGCTTTATATGGAGAAAGCTTAAGATGATCCATTTATTTCAGAGGTCACAAGACAACTTTTTAGTCAGCACTGTGTTGGGCTAAATTTTAACAGCAGAAGTATTTAAGAGAGGAGGGACAGGCTTTTCATGCTGCTTGCCTTCCCCCGAACCATTCAGTACATCCTCTGATGAGTTTTTCATTTCAAACCAGACAGTAAGACACTGCATTCAGGAGCAGCCTTCTCCACTTTACCCTCTGAAACATTATTGCACTCTGAAAATGTAAGTCCTGCTCTATCTTTCAATTACAGTAATAATTTCAGAGAATTCTATCAAACGGATGGGGTGGATCTGCTTTTTGTAGCCCCTTCTATAAGTGCACTCCCATGAGTGGTTCCAAATTAAATGAAATTATGATCACTAGATCATAGATGCTGCCCAACTTTCAACCTTATTTACCATGTTTGGCTCATCTCCTAGAATTAGGGACTGAAAAAGCTCCTTATTTCAAAAGCTAATCAAAAAAACACTTAAAAATTCTGCTTTCTAGAAAATAGTTCCCCCGTGTAGATTTTGAAAGGTTGTTATCCTAAACCAAATAAAAATTCATTTACATTCTGAATCAATGACAATATTTTCCATAGCTGGGAATATTATATGTTTTTTAATTTATTTTGCTTCAGCTTTTTCTTAGTTCTTTTAGATTATTGCCTGAGATCTGAGACTTGGGTAGGGTTTTTTTATTTGTTAGATCTGAGAATAAAGATGCCGCTGCCATTAAATTTTTATTGGCCTTGTTCAGTCTTTTCAAAATTTCACAAGTTAGCTGTCACAAAGGGGAGAAGAGACTGCGAGGTTAATGTTACAAACAGATGTTATAATTAAAATTAAAGAGTATGATAATATTCTTCAGCCTTGACTGCTGGTCCCATGTCATGCCAACAGCAGAGCACAGTGGAGCGCAGCTTCACGATGCCAGGTCTGTCTTCTCTCAGAAGAGAAGCTGAACTGTTTTGGTGGATGGGATGGGATGGGATGCAAAGTGGCCCTGGAAGGGAAGAAGTCAAAGCAAATGCATGTGCATAGGTTTCCTCTCTTAAAGCAGCGTGAATTACAATGCAAATTGCCTCGTAATTTACGGTGCTGGGCTTGCCCCAGCGTGGTCTCTTCACCCTGCAGAAGAGAACACGAGCAGGTGTCTGGTGGCCTTGCCAGTGGTAGCACAGAGGGAGACAGTCAGCCATTATCACCGAGATCTTAACACGGGTAAAATCAGAGTGAGCTGCCTGGCTGCTCCTGTCACCTCTGTGCAGGCACCGCATTCCAGCCTTTTCATTACTAAACTCTCCATCCATTAATAAGCAGCAGGTCAGGGTTCACACATCTCCCACAGTAAGTTCTTCCTCCCTTTTTATGTTTTGAAGAGCCCGTGAGCCATTATTCCCTAGCGTTTGTCCATGGGAAAGCTGATGCTGCAGGGGTAATATGTAATAACAATAATATGTAAATTACCACGTGGTGGGATTTCTTGGGCTGTCCTGTCCAGGGCCAAGAGTTGGATGATCCTTGTAGGTCCCTTTCCAGCTCAGGATATTCTGTGATTCTGTTCTAACACTTGCCACAGTGCATGAGCTAGGAGCTGTTCATGCCAAGTGATTATTTTGTGTGTAACCTGCAACCTTTGGATTGCCTGACTCCTTAAAGGAAAATACAGCAATTTTGGAAAACGTGCTGAAAATGTTCAGGCAAGATTCATTTAAGTAAATTGCATGCCATGGCGCTTCATCCTTGAATTGTTGTTTAAAATTAGCATTACTTTGTTGCAGTGTAAAATTGGTTAATTTTTCCTGGAAATACCGTTTTTCTCCCGTGACCTTGTTCCAACTGCTGCTTACATTGTTTTGCATGAAGCTTTTTTCCTTCTTTCTGTTTTTCTTCATTTCTTCAGCATTCTGATTCCCTGGTTTGTGCTTTTGACACAACATCTACATGCTGCAAGAGATTGGGTTGATTTTTACTTAGCAATACACACAGGGCCAGGAAGGATGTAGGATGAAGTCCAGCATGTGGTACAGTGTGTTCGTGGCCAGTATTTTAGATAAAGAACAGCAATGTTAAAATATTAACTGCTGAATTCAACTTCCCAGCCCTAAGCACGTGTGTTCTTCTGTCCAAGGAGGAAAGCAGCAAGTGTACCCTTCACAGATATACATGTACCTCAGAAGTGACACAATGTGGGGGGGAATCTGAGGAAACCACTACCAGCATTAGTTTGCAAGAGCTGCTGCACTCTATCTAAGCGCAGGACAGAGAGGAGGCTCTGAGTTCCCACAGTAGGCTCTCTTCCTGCTTGCCTTGTCTTGCAAGCTGGCTCAAGACAGTGAGGTTTGGCTGGCAGTCTGTGGGTGTGGTTGTCGAAAGCAAACCTTCTTTCCTCCTTGGAATGACATGTGAGAGGCTGGTGGTTTATATCCATGTTAGGAGGTCGAGGTGTTTGCCATTCCCCTTTGTTGTACTTCACCTGGTGCTGCAGTTACACATCCAGTTTCATAAAACAAATCCTGGCAGCTGCTGAGAAGAATGAGTAGCTCTCTGGGCATCCGCTGCACTCCCACTCCCTTTCTGGTGCTGGCACAAGCATTCCTGTGGCCATGTTGTCAGTTTTTAACTGGATCTGATCTTGGTGACTGTATAAACATTTGTGCTGGCATGATGAGGAATGAGGCTGGAACAATTGGTGGAGAGCTGAACCTCATCTATCAGTCTTCTGCCGGGTTAAAACGGCCAGGTAACTTCTGGTTCTGCAGAGCTGGAGACTCGAGTCCTTACCTTCTGAAAGTTCCTTGTTTCCATTTGTTTCTTTCTGTATTATTGCCTTCCTCTGATGTAAGAAGAGCAGTTAGGCAGAAAGGTGCTGCAGAGATTTCTAGAAACGCTGTCACTACAGTGGGCAGCCCATTGGCACCACCCCTGATATTCCTAGAGGGAGGGCTCTCCAGTCCATTGCCAGCACTCAGATCCAGCTTCACCCATTTTCATAGCTTGGCTCCCTTCTACCCAAGGAGCCAGATGCAGCTTTGTCCCTTGTATGCTGAGTTGCTGTGGCACAGAATCACGTGGTGCAGGTAGTTCTTCACATCATTGCTAGAAGTTTGCCTCAGACTGGCACTCACAGTTTTTTAAGCCATGGATATGCCATTGGCTGAGTCTCGGCTTCTCATTGCACGATGCTGACTCCTTCCTTGCACATCCAGTCCTTCCTTCACCGAGAGTGTGGTCCAGATTCAAACCAGCCTAGGTGATCCCACTTAGGGAGCCCCCTGTCCCTTCCAAAATTCAAGGTTTTCACAGTGAGCACTACCAGGCACTGAATTTGTTTCTGCTCAATGTGCCACCTTCTCACAGAAAGCAGAAAAAGGTATCAATTCCAAGCACCGAGTCACTTGCAGATCTGTGCCATGAATTTATCAGGGATCTGCATTTAAACCTTTTGTGGGAGGAAAGTTGCCTGGTACTAGGGTTTTAGTTTGTTTATGTTTTCTTTGGTTCAGTTAATTTTGCAGAACTGAGAGCATATCGCTAAAAACTAACCTGACATCATGCACGTGGGAGAGACAGCAGTCTTTTGGTCCAGGGATGGAGACACAAGGATTGATGGATTACATTAGAAAGCTAATGTAGATTAAGAGCTGGATTAGACATTATCATCATGAAAGTGACAACTCAACATCCTCATGTGCAGAGCCATGATAAAGATGATCAGGACAGTTAGCTTAGTCTCAAGTGGGAGGTGAACAGACTTGCTTAGTGCATCTGCAGCCTTGGTTTAGATCCCTGTGGATATTGTGCAGTGAATGGAGATGAGCAGATACATATCCACCACGCTGACCTTGTACAGTGTAGTCATAGAACAAGGGGTGATCATTTTAAACTACAGCACGGTTGATTTAGACTCGATATAAGGAAGGATTTTTTACAATGAGGGTGGTGAAACACTGGCACAGGAATTCCATCCCTGGAATTATTCAAGATCAGGGCTCTGAGCAACCTGATCTAGTTGAAGCTCTCTCACTGCTGATTTTGGGGTGGTTGGACAGGGGTCACCCTGTCCAACCCTTTAAGGTCCCTGCCAACCCAAACTATTCTGTGATTCAGTGATAATGGGCTTGTCCTGTATAACCACACCTCATTTGCCGAAGTGCCCTCAAAGATCTCTTTGTGCTTCAAAGGCCTTAAATATCATGCTGCAGTGCCAAAAGACAAAGGTAATAGGATTTTGAGTAGGGCTTGTGTCGGTTAGGCACAGATTTCCTGTTACACATCTTTGACTTACTCAGGGTTCACATGCACGTCCCGGCTACTACAGCCTGACAAGTCCCTGCACATCTGCTGAGTGAGACGAGCCATGTCTGTGCATTCCCTTGGCCTCTGGCAAACACAAAATGAACAAATTAGGCTTTTAGCCTCCCTTCACCGTGGGCCAAATTAAGTCAAATGCTCTTGCATAAGCTGTGGGTTGAAAGCACGTGTGTGTGTATATACACACTAATTGCCATTGTGGTCACGTGCTTTTTAAAATTACACTGGGCACCCACATGCATCTTTGAAGACACTTTGCCCTAGTAAATCTGTCCCCTGCAAAATGAGCTTGCCTGTGGTCATGGGAGGTTTGGGTGCAGAAATGGGAGTGTTCCTTTCCCTGCAGGCATCGGATGACTGTCAGAAGGTGGAGTTCTAGCTTGAAAGGCTCCTCCTCTAAGGACGGCTGGGGACTTTTCTCATGACTTTATCAAATGATCTCAACTCCTTTTATCATACAGATGCCCTGAAGCCTTAAAAAGAGCAAGTGTTATTCCATCCCATTGCTGGCACAATTGCTTCTTAGTACCAAACTCCCTCTTCCGAGTTTGCATTTTTATTATATGACCTTTTCCTCCAAGCAGTGAGTTTTTAACTGAGCACTTGCAAATTGCAGCTGAGGAAAGTAGATAGAAAATGCAAAATCACTTTACAGTCTGTAGCTTTTTAATCGCATTCCCATATTCAGTAAAAGTAATGAGATTTCTTGTTTATATTTGTAATCAGCAGAGGCAACTGACTGTGATGAGAAGCCGGACATTTCTCTACTACAAACAGGTAAAATGCATTAAAATTTTTATCGGTCTCCCATATGTTTTTGTTTATTTATGGCACAGAAGCACTTTTCAATAATCCTGACTTGCCATGTACAGCTGGCTAATTCCACACAGGACTCTGCTATCTAAAGTTTTGAATGGTCTGTGTTAAAAAACAAATGCATCAGAATCTTACCACTTTCCCCTCAATTTCATATTCATAAAACCTCAAGGTCCATGGGAGCAGCTAAGCTAATAAGGCCCGTAAGTTACACTTCTTATGCCAGGTAAGGACTTGTGCTCATCCCTGATATTTGTGGGAGTATTTTTTATCTCTTAACAGAGTTATTGGTAGGGACAAACACAATTATTTGTAGTGTCACATCTGTTGAGTTGTCGGAGGTATTAGCCATAATATCTTGGACTCACAGAAGGATTGCAGACATATTTACATGCTAGTTAAGTGTTAGTTTACTTATTCTTGAAGTGCAGCCACCCTGCCTTAAAAGCCTGACAATTGCTATACAGCAGCTTGGCTGTGCAGCTGTGTAGACTGGGAAATAACATTTTTTCCACTCTGTTGGATTTGGTGGCTCACCAGACTGAGACTGAATATTTGAAGCACCCTCGCATTAGGAGTCGGTCCATCAGTAGTGCCATGATGGTAGGAACTGAGCTGCCATCCTCTGAAAATCCAGTAGGGGCCAGAGTCTGGGGGAGCATTTCAGAGTCCATAATGTCACTGAGATGCTGCTTCTTATCCCCAAAGGAGAGAGGATCTTGGGCAGACAAATAACCTCATTGATTACAGTGCTGTTTTGTGTTATTGAACAACAAAGGGTGGTTGGAGATCAGCAACACCATTGCTGGAAGAGCAGCACAGGGCTGATACTGGCTTTCTGAGCACATCACACGGTACCTGATAGCTGTGGGGAGGATGGGAGACTACTGGTGACCATCACAGCATCTGTCTCCTGTGCCAGGACTTTAATCTCTCTTGCATAAGGGCTGGAGAAGGAGCTTTCACACCCCGCTGCTGTGTGCTGGAGCAGCAGCTGCCAGCCGTGGAGCGCTGTCGGAGCACGTGCAGTTACCAAGGAATAGGAGCAGCGGAGCAGTTGGGAGGACAAGCAGCCACAGTGTGGGTCTGGCATGGGCCCAGGGGGGGCTGGGAGCACGCGCTGCCTGGGAGCCGCCGTCTTGCTTTCCTCTGAATAATGTTTGAGGGTACGGCCGTGATGAAAGATACAGGAAGCTCTGCATTGAAAAGTCCCTTCCAAGCGACATCCTGTTGGTTTCTTTTATCAGGGAGGGAAGCAATTCCGCCGCCAGAGGACCCTCATAAAGGTTGTTAATGCGATGCAGTGTTATCTTTTCGTTGCTCCGGTAAGCACGTTAAGGAGCAGAATTAACAGCTTGCTGTACTGTTTCTTGGAGCAGTTTCTGTAGTTGCTACTCGGCTTGTACATCAGGGGTGGGAATGAACGTGCTGAGATGGTTGTGGCAGAGAAGGCGACTCCCTTTCCACTCCAGTGCAGATCACCCTTGTGGTGTGCTTGCTTGCACACCTTCGAGCATCCACGCGCGCAGCCTGTGAGTGGAAAGCGTGTGTGTGGTGTGTACTGCTCCACACTACCTGTGGAAGGATGCCTAAATAAACCACGCTGCAGTTTGCTTTGGGGGAAAGGTGATGCTCACGGGCTGTGAGCCAAGAATTTGACTCACACCCATTATTATATGTGTGCCAGTGTCTCTTTATAGGACATATCTGTGTAATATCATGCTGTTGTTGGAAGCAGATTATTTAAAGTGATACACAGACGGTATAATGACAGTAATTACGAGGCAGAACCAAAATAGAGATGCTTCCTATCAAGGAATGTAGCAAAAGAGGTGGAATGTGATTTTTACAGGGGTCTTTCCCTGTTTTAGTACAGCTGGTTTTACAAAGGGGTGTTTGACAGGTTCTTTAAAGAGAGTCTGCGTGCAATTTATTCAGCTGTCTTCTCTGCTTAGCTTGAAAAATCTTTGGGGAAAAGTCTCTCTGGCTGTGTTTGTACAGTGCCTCACGCGATTGGCCTTGGCTGCAGATGACAGCTAATATCAGATAAATCGTGGCCTCAGGTATTAGGAAGAATTTCTGCCCTGAAAGTGTTGTCAAGCACTGGAGCAGGCTGCTCAGGGAAGTGGCGGAGTCACCGTCCTGGGAGGGATTTAAAGGATCTGCAGATGTGACTCTTGGAGAGATGGTTGTTGGGGGTCTTGGCTGTGCAGGATCTTAAATATCTTTTCCAACCTAAATGATCCTGTAATTCTGTGATCAGTGGTTAACCTGGTGCTTTGGTGTAATAAAGCTGAGTGAATTTGTGTTGCTTGAAGGGATCTTGCAGGAGATTGGATGGGGAGAAAAGATGGGGTAGGTGAGCTGTCTATGAACAGTTGCTCTTTTGATCTTCAATAACTGAACAAACTGGGAAGCAAAAGGGAGAATTATTTGAATCAGTGATAAGCATTGGTGCCAAAAAACAAGGGGAAACTCAGCTGTCTTTAATCTGCCTTTCCAGCTCTGTCAGTGCTGGCTGTGACACCGACGACGCGATGAACGAGATCTGGGTAGATGTGGACAGTGCTGAAATGTCTCAGTCTGTGTGATTTTGGATTCTCAGAGGTGTGGTTGCTCCCAACTCTCTCCTTCATTGGTGGGGAGAGAGCTGCTTCCAGAGGGAAGGCCAGGCCAGCTGCAGTTGTGTTTGGAGGTGTCTCTCGTGCTGCCAGCAGGACCAGGCTCTGAGTGCAGTTAATTGATGCCAGTGCCCACAGCCAGGTCTGAACAAACTCCCTCTGCGCCCACAAACTAGCAAAGTCCTGGGATTTGAGGAGAGCAGGGGGTGCTTTGTTTTCAGAAACCTCTTTTGGAACTCAAAAGCCTGGTGAAAAAGAAAAAAAATGAAGCTGGTACATCCTCATAAAGCTAAGGAAGACATTTTTCCAATTATATTTTAGCACTCCTGAGCAGAAATGATGCTGCTGTGTTAAAATCACCCTCTACACTAAGAGGGCCTTGGCTTTAAAAGCTGTTGATTGAAGGGTGTTTAAAGTAAATTGGAAGAACTTGTGGCAGTTAAACTTGCTGGGAACTTTGGTTCATTGGCACATAAATCTCAAGAAAATACTGGAAGAATTGTCCCTTACAAGTGTTATCAAAGCTCAGGTCTTGGAGAGTTCCAGCTTTTGCACCTACCCAAAGCTGCAGGCTGTGTCCAGACCTGAGCTGAGACAGATCAGACAGCTCTGGGGGTAATTATCTGGGCTCAGTGGAAAGGCTGATTAGTTTCTTGGTGATACAGGATACCTGGAGGGTGTGAGATGGATCTTTATCAGGATGAGGATGTGGCAGCTTTTAGAGTCTTTCTGTGTAAGTTGGTATTGTGAAAAGGCTCATGTTATTTCAGTGTACCATTTATGCAAAGCATTGGGATTTTATGGTTTAAAAGAGAAACAAAATGAAGGCATAGCCCTTAAGTTCTGCATGTGAGAACAAATGTGAGCCAGCTGCAACACCCTTTTCTTGAATCCTCATCTTGTAAATTGGCTTGGGAAGATGTAGGCAGGTATAGGACCGTGAGGTAGCACTCCTTACTCCTGCTTTAGACCACAGCCATGCTGAGAGTCTGTGTAGTTTCTCCACACTGGGTTAATTTCAAGATGAGAAAGAATTTTGATATCCCTAACGGAAGCTGAAACACTAACATCCCAATCCTCAGGTCTAGGGGTGATACAGCTTTGTGAAAAGATGAGAGCAATCTCTTGGTAAAGAAACGGATGATAAGAAAACAGCAACAATCCAATTCTATAGAGGTTGTCTTCTTTTCTCTTGAAATACAATATCAAGAAAATGAAACTTGGGGGGGAAAAAAAAAAGAAAAACCTTTTCCAAAACCTTAAATATAAATCCTTTATTGTAATATAAATCTTTATCCTTTCAATGTGTGATTGTATGAGTCTTCCCTTTTCATTGGGGTGAATTTGCCTCTCAGGCTGATTGATGTCTGTCTTCTCTTTGCCCTGTGTTCTTAGCGCTCTCGTCGTAATTCTTCTGTCCATCTTTTCATTGTTCTGTTTAGAAAAAGCACATTCTTAAAGTGCTTTAAAAAAGATGGGATATAATCATACAGCGCACCTTTTATAGGTGTGTGTGTATATATATATTTTTTTTTTTTTTTCTCCTATATGCATTTAGACTGCTGTGGAGTGGTGGGGTTTTTACCAAATAAGATCCCAAAGTATATACTCAAGGTTTAAAATTCATGGGGTGCTTTTTTCACTTCTTCAGAACTGAAACTTCAAAGGGGTGAGCATCAGTGCAGTTTGTGCTGAAGACTAATGGAGTGCTTTACATCTGAAGTGGGCTGCACTGTATGTTGTGTGAAAAACTTGGCTGGCAAATTTTGTATTCACAAAACTCTGTTTAATTTGCTTTTCTTTAGCCAGTTGAGCTCTACTGTAAATGGAATTCAGCAGCACTGCTTGTGTGCATACCAGCAGTTCAGCCCTATCACTAATTAAAACTCAAATACATTATTTCCATAATTCTAAAATACAAATTTTTTTTTTTGTTGCAAATGACTGATATCCTAAATTCTTACATCTTTTAACTGATTCCTTCAAACTCTTTCTCCCTTCAGGTAATCTTTTCGACACCACAACAGACCATCTGATAGATGCAAACCCAGATTTTTCAGTTTGAATTTCACATCCTGCATCAGTGTTCTTAGTGGATAGAAACATCCTCTCCTTTGAGTAACGTTCCTGCAAGCTCAGCACGAGAACTTCAGTGTACCACAAGACATGGGCACCCATTACAGTTTTTCTCACGAGTCTATGTTTTTTCCACACATTTTCCATGTAACCTCGAGTAATGAAACCGCCAGATTGCTTCACTGTTCTCCATCTTAATTAAAGATAATTTCCCTCCGCATCCAATGCATTACTGAATTAGCGGGGTATCCACTCTGAGGTCATTCTCTTGCCTGTGTTTCTCCTCCATGATTGTGTTTTTTCCACGTTTGCATACTTGCCAGCAGTGTTTCCTCTTAAAACCATGCAGAAGTTGTGGCTTTTCCCGCCCCCAGGGACCAGGGTGGCCTCTCTGTCCACCGTGAGCCCTGGGGGTTTCACCCATGACTTGGTGAAGCTCTTTGCTTCTGCAGACCCACTGTTCCTTTCCTGGCTGCTGCGGTACCAATGCCCAGTTGCACACAGCTCTGATTAAAAAGTCCTTACTGGGTTTAGGAGGAAATAAAGCAGGATTTCTCCCAGCAGCACCTGGGTTCCTAGTTACAGCAAGAAGCAGCTATTCCTCAAACGATTTCCTCTGCGTGGTGCTACATGGCTCTTGAGCATCTTTGTAGTACAGATTGCCAGAGGTGGACATCTTCCCCTCGCTGTTGCCCCCAGCTTGTTCTACCAACTCAGTCTCAAAATGTATTAATTTTCTGTTTTCCAAGAAGAGGGTCTGCTCACTGTGATTTTTTCAGCCGCTGTCTTTGGCAACAATACTCACCTATTTAAAAAAAACAAGTCACCTTTCAACTGGCACCGTATTGATATCTCAGCAGTTAAGACAAGTGAATCGATCAAGAAATTGCACTACTCTCTTAGACACTGAAAGGGTCGGTCCTTTCGGGTCAGGGCTAAGGTAAAACTGTGTGCAGCCCTCCCTGCGAACCTTCATTTCTGCACCTTTCATCAGCACTAAATTCACTTTAAAAACGTTGCAAAGAAATCTGGAAGGTCTTACCTGCAACACCTACTGATCACCAGGCAGTTTGAGCATGTGTCCTGCAATTCGAGGGAGAGCTTGCTAGAGCCTTTGCCATTGTGTTTCCTTTCCCTGTGTGTCTCTTCTCTTAGGTACTTTTTTTTTTTTTGAAAACTATTTGGCCTTTGAGTGTCTCAACAGAAGTGCTATTACAGAGTGGGATGGTTTTCACGATATTCAGCCTCTTTTTTTATCAATCCTAAAGCCTGTTTCTCAGGTGTCACCGAATACCCACAAATAACACTGAAGCCAACATGAACCGTTTGTTCTCGTGGCACCTGAGAACCCAGGCTCCCAGCTGTTCCCCACCCGCCTTCCATGGACTTTTAGGAATGACCATGTTCTCTCTGAAACTGTGGAATAGATTGAATGTGCACTGCAAACCTTAATTTTGAGTCTTTCCTTCCTTCATGGCTTGGAGTTGCCTGCATTGGGCAGGGGGCACCAGTCCGTTGTGTTGTAACCCTTCAGCAATGAAATCAACGTTTTGTAAATTTGGAAGATTGCATTTGTGTTTACTTACTGTGACTACTGTTCAGACTTTCTTCAGAAATCTTTTTATAGGGTTTATTAGAGAGAAAAAAAAAATCATTCCATATTTAGGTAAAAATGTCTCAATCTTCTGTATATATGTTTTATTAATATGTAAATATTTAGATATTTTTAAATGACTATGTTCTTAATAAAGCGACAAGGGACTAGTTGTGAAATGGTGTATAACATTGTGTCGTGTTACCGATCTCTGGGAAATCCTCTTTGTCAGTTCAGAAAAGAAAACCTACAATAAATAACTTTAATTGCGTGTGCGTTCCTGTGTTCTATGCTGGATTCCCATATTTTAGAGGAATTGCTTTGCCACCAGTGGACTGACTACACACAGGAAAACCCTGAAAGTTACCACGATACTGTTTTTCCAGCTGGCTCAGCCAGAAACCACGCTGGCCTTGCCAATCACAACAACATCTACATCCAACCACGTAATAACTCTTGAGTATTAAGTACTGATATGCTTGAAGTCTAATTTTAATTGAATTAGGTGCCTTTATAATCTGCACTTAAAAGGTTAAGCTCTGCTTCTATGGAAACAACACACAGGAAGGACAAACCAATACTCAATAGGTTGGAGTAGCTGCAAAGATATATGCTTGGTAATTCATTATCACACCCTCATCAAATGTTTAGCCTTAGAAAATACTTCCTGCAAAAACACGTTCCTGGTAATCTTCCATCAATTCCAAGGAGCCAGTGAAGTGAAGCAGCGGCTCACCACACCTTTTTGGCTTTACACACGGAGACACTGCTGGTAAAAAGTCCCAACTTTTTGGAAGGAGAGCTTCCTTCACATTTCAGTGGCTGCCCAGATCACACCCTGCGTCATCTGTGTGGTGTGACAGGAGGCAGTGCTCCTTCCCTTCTGGGGAGTGCTGATAGAGCATCACAGAATGGCTCAGGTTAGAAGGGACCTTTAAAGTTCCAACCCTTGCCATGGGCACGAGCATCTTGCAGAAGATGAGGCTGGCCAAAGCCCCATCCAAACTGGTCTTGAACACTTTCAGGGATGGGGCATCCACAGCTTTTCTGGGCAACCTCTCAGAGAGCCTCACCAATCTCAATGTAAAATTGTTTTTCTTCCTATCTAATTTAACCCTCTTACAGTTTAAAACTGTTGTCCCTAGTCCTGTCCCTACAGGCTCTAGTAAAACCTTTCTCTCTTACAAGCCCCCTTTAAGTGCTGAAATGCCACTCTAAGGTATCCTTTTCTCTGGGCTGAGCACCCCCAGCTCCCTCAGCTGCTCCTCAGGCTTGTGCTCCAGAACCTTCCCCAGCTCTGTTGTCCTTCTCTGGACATGCTCCAGCGCCTCAATGTCTTTGTTGTGGTGAGGAAGTCAAAAGTGTCCTCAGCTTTCGAGGTGTGGCCTTCCCAGTGCCAGGTTCAGGGGGACAATCACTGTCTCGGTCCTGCTGTTTCACAGTGTTGCTGATACAGACCAGGATGTTCAAGCGTGGCTTTGTTTGGCTTTTGTTTTTTTAAAACAGGGATCAGGTCAATACACTGCTGCTTGAAACATTTAAGTGGAGCACCTTAAATCGCGTTTAAGATGTAACGACGAGCAAGAAACGTTCCCGTGTGCTGCGAAGTGCACAGCACTAAATCTCACCTGTGCTGCGGAGCCACCAGCACGTGGCTGCTGCCAGGCTGCAGGTTCACCTGTTGAAACAGCTTTGGGATGGAGCAGGTGACACCGCCAGCACCCACAGCTGAGCTCCAGCCACGCTCCTGCTGCCTTGCTGGCCCCGTCTGTGCAGGGCACAGGAGATTAATACTTGGGGTGAAAAAAAATCCTTCTGAAGCTGAAGAGGAAAAAGGATATCCTCCTGGTAACATGAAAGGAAACTGGAGCTTGGGCTTTATAAAAAATGCATTAATTGCGAGACAAGAAGAAAGTCATCTCAAGTGCCTGTGACATGTTGGTTTAGAAACGGCTGGCTGAGTCTGTCGGGGGAAACACACTGGCACATCAGAGTGGTTTGGGGATGGGTGGTCCTGATGCAGCCACCCCTCCTCTAGAGAAACCTTCTCCCCCAAAAGCCTCCCCTCTGCTGAGGCCTTTCTGGGAAGGGCATTTCTCCTTTGCTGGGAAAGGGAGGGGTCCTAGGAAAAAACCCACAGGGCCGTGTCCTCCTAGAGAAACAGACATCGCCAGCATTTTGCAAGACTTTTCCAAAATAACCCCCTTGTGCATGTTCTCCCCCAAATCTAAAGCAGCAAAACGCATTGCAGGAAGTGCTAAGAGGTCTCTGCTCCTTCTGCTGGCTCTCCCACTGCTTGAGCATCCCCACAGCTGGGCTGGGGTGAGATCCTTCACTCCTTCGTGCCACACTGTCATCACAGAGAGGCACAAGAGGGGTTTGTACAAGTAGGTCAGGTATGATTTCTCATCTGACGACTGCTAATAAAAGCCACTGATGTGAAACCTATAACATTATGTGTATAAATAATTTAGCTCCGGTGTGTAAACATCAATTCTGGGTTTTTAAAAAAATTAAATAATTCCATCAGCTTTTTCTCCACCCTCCATGCATATGTTGTTACACCCAGCTGATAACAAGGGCAGAAAATAGCTAATAATGGGGGAATTTGGAAATGGGAGGGACAACCCCTTGATTTTGAGCACTGGCTCCTTCCTCCACCCAGATCCTCAAAGGTGTAGAGGAATTCAACATAACTTCATGCTAAAGTGTTCACAGCACCACTGGTGCCCCCGAAGCTGCCAACAAGCATGGGGTGAAGAGCTTCATCCACCTCTACCCACCAAGAGCCATCACAGGTGAGAGTACCAGGTGGCCCATGGCTCCTGCTGGAGCCTTGCCACAGGGCCAGCTTGTGGTGGCAACCATCACCACGGGCAGAGGTGTCCCCTGGCCGTGTCCATCACCAGCACACCCAGGAGAAATGGCATTTTCAGGTGATGCCTGGACAGGTCAGGGTGGATGGAAAAGGCCAACCCACGTAGTTCTGCCATCCACTGACCCTCAGGTGGCCCAGAGGACCTTTCCTGCCCCAGGATGGTTCAGCAAATCAAATGGACTGCCAGAAAATCAGTCCAGGAGACTAAAAAACCTCACTGGCAGCAATGCTCCCACACCACAGGATCCCGGCTCTACTTTTGCCCCATGCCCAGCACTGCCCTGGAGACATCAGATGAAAGGGCTGGAGAAGGATGAGGGGAGCATTTGTGTGTCAGGACAGTGTGAGCCCAGGGCAGCTCCCCAGCGAGTCGCTGGGAAGTTAGCAGGGATGGATCTGGACTGGAACCAGCATGTGGCTACTGCCATTACCATGGCTTAGAGAAAGCAAAGATTAATGTAATCATTTAATCCCGAGAGATTTCAGGATTCACCGACTGTATCTCATGTCTCCATTCATCACGGCACAGGGGATGTGTGTAAACTGCTCTGCTCTTAGCTGGACCTCTGCTCCCTCCTGCTTCCCTTTTCCTGAGTTCCTGCACAGGCCCTCAGTGCCCAGCTCTCACGGCTGCCACATCCCTGCGTCCTGACACAGCTGTGGTAGGCTTTGCCTCACTTTCTGACTGGTGAGAACGGTGACATCATCCACCCTTTATTTTCTTGACATTTTCCTGGAGGTGGCTCTGTCCTCAAAACTGACAGACCTCCACTTCCCTGGCCTGATGCTGGCAGCACCAGTGGGGTTTCCACTCCCTGCATCTCCATCCGCCCTGCATGTACTGCCCTGATGCTGCACGGAGAGCCAAGACTGAGCCGGACACCCTGCAGGGAATGGGGTTTGCCTCAGGGTTTGGAGTAACCATTGCCTGCAGAAAATTTGCCCAACCGCCACGGTCTGGCTGGACAACAGAACAGCATCAGTGACACTGGATGACACGCCGTGGATTTGTCCTTTCCCTCTCGTCCAGGGTACCACATGGGATTTGACACCATGGAGTCCCATCCTGCTTGGGGATCCTGCTGCCTTCACTCCTTCCCCCGGGGCTACAACACAGAAGAGGCTCCTGAGCAGCCCCTGGCTACTGTGCACACCCAGGTGCTGCTGGCAGCCCCTAAGGAACGGCAGTGGATGTGCTGCATCCCAGGGATGGAGTGCTGCTCCAAGATCTCCACTTAGATCCTCTGCTCATCAGGGCATCATGTTCCCAGCTTCATCACCTGGACAGCACAAGTGCCAAACCCTAGTGCATTAACACAGATTTTAGCCTTCATTACAAATGAGTTCCCACAAAGCTCCTTTGCTGCCTTTCACTGAGCACGATGCATCATCCCCCATCGTTCATTTAAAGTCCCTTTGGGGAGGCCTTGGAGCAGTGGAGATTCCTGCCTCGTGCAGGCCCCCAGCGCCCATCCCAGTGGGATGGTGTCCCTGGGGATTGTGGTGTCCCTGGAGATTGCCCTGACCCAGATGCTTGCACTTGGCCTTGTCGAACCTCATGAGGTTCACACAGACCTATTCCTCAAGCCTGTGCCAGTCCCTCTGGATCACATCCCTTCCCTCCAGCACAGCAGCGGCACCACTCAGCCTGGTGTCATCTGCAAATCTGCTCTAGAAACCACTGCCCGTGTTGCTGATGACAATATTAAATAGTTTTGGTACAAGCCCTTAAGGAACACCACTTCTTACTGATTTCCACGTGGACACAAAAGGTTTGTCTGAACTCTTTGGACATGACCATCCAGCCAGTTCCTTACCAACCTAACAGCCCCTCCATCAAACTCCTACCTCTCCATCGAGGGTCCAAAGGGGAATGACCATATCAAGAGCCTTACAGAAGCCCTGAACCCCATTGCTGTGGCTTGTAGGTCATACAGGACCTTACACCATTTGAAGAGTAATGAGGTGGCAGCCTGTCCCACCCAGATTTCACCCCTGTCACAGAGTCAGAGACACTCCCATCCAGGGAAACACCTCCGAGCTGGTCCAGGGATGCTGTGGGGTTGAGACCTCTTCAGGATGCTGGCACAGCAACGCCCCCGAGAGGCTCTGACCCAGCTAAACCCAACCTTGGCACGCAGAGCCAGGGCTCGGAGGCTCCGTGTCGGGGCGTGCAAACCTTCTCTGCTTCACGCTGCAAGTTTTGGTCCTTGAATCCGTGAAGCAGAACAATGCTGGGCTGACCTTGAGCAGCTCTCCCATGTTCTCAGTCCGAGGAGGAGGAGGAGGAGGGGAGGTGGGCCCACCCACCCCACGCACGGAGCACTTTGCTTTGGTCGGCCCCAGGCCCCTCTGCGAGTGCCAAGGTTAATGCACAGCAGCGGTGCCCTCCCAGCGAGGGCTCGCTGCCGAACCCCAGATCTCTTCCTCCAGAAACAAATTGCTCTTCAACTATTGCCACCTTGTGGCGCCTGTGACCCGTTACTCGTTCCTTTTATCTGCTAATGGTGTTGGTGAGAATCAGCAGTGTACACAGGCAATTTTAAAATGAAATGTAAATGAATCAGAAATGCCTACGGAGGAGCCATTAGCATAAATCCAATCAAAGGGCTTTGTTTAACTTGTTAAAAATGACTAAATATTTAGTGAGTGTGGGTGGGTGAGGTGATTCTTGCTCACACTTGGGAAGTTTTAGAAGCAAAACTAATGCTGATATCTTAAATGGCTGAACTTAGAAGCAATTTTCTACTCTGAACTGTGCCTCCTCGGTCTATAACTCACTGGAATATTGTCCCCTGTTCAAGATCACCTCTAAAATATTATCACTGAATATGCTGCATTGGAAGGGAGTCACAAGGATTATCAAGTCCAGCTCCTGGGCCTGCACGGGACACCCCAAGAGTCCCACCCTGTGCCTGAGAGCACTGTTCAAACACTTCCTGAAGGCTCGGTGCTGTGCCCACTTCCCTGGGGAGCCTGTCCCACTGCCCATCCACCCTCTGAGTGAAAAACCTTTTCTATTATTCAACCTAACCTCCCCTTACACAACTTCAGGCCATTCCCTCGGGTGCTGTCACTGGTCACCACAGAGAAAAGTTCAATGCCTGCCCTTCCTCTTCCCCTCAGTGAGGATGTTGAAGAGCCCAGTGAGGTCTCCCCTCAGTCTCAACTTTCTCCAGGCTGAACAAACCAAGTGATCTCAGCCCCTTACACATACAGCTTCCCCCTCCAGACCCTTCACCATCCTCATGGCCCTCCTCTGCACGCTCTCTAATAGCTTAACATCATTCTCACATCGTGGTGCCCAAAACTGCACACAGCATTTGCTTCTAGGAGCAGTCGACTCACTCCATGAGATATTTGGACTCTCGTGAGCACTGCAGGGATCTCCTGGGAGTGGGAATTCCCTTGGAGCAAACCCTGCCCATCCCAGTTGTGCCAATGGTCCCACCCGGGTGGGATGCAAGACGGCACCACCAGCAGTGAGGACCACCGTGACCACCTGTGTTGTGGACCACAAAGATCATCTTGGGGATGGTAGATTCGATAGAAGGGAGATATTTTTTACAACGGGAAATGATGACACGCTAGAGGATGTTGCCCAGAGAGGTGATACATGTCCCATCCCTGGAAACATTCAAACAGTCAGGTTTGTTGGGTCTCTGAACAACCTGAGTCCCTGTTCATTGCAGGGGGTTTGGAACCAGGTGACTTCTACAGGCTCCTTCCAACCCAAATCATTCTATGATTTTATGGACAAGAGACATTCCAATGCCTACAGATTCTGGTAGGAATGGGAAGGGTTCACTGCTTTGGGCCCAGTATTACCTGCTCAGTTTCAGGAGGTGCACATGAAGCTGCATGTGCACACACCAAGTGTGGTGGCAGTTTCAGTGGCACCAGCCCCAGCTCCCTGTGCTCCTCTGCTGAAATCCACCCATCCTGCCTCCACTCCTCACTCACACTCCCACATTCACAGCAGCTTTTGCAGAGCAACCCTGAACAAGCCAACCCTAAAGTAAAAAGGATAAACTCCATTTCTGGAGCACACATCTATTCCCTGACCCATCAGTTACACTCAGATTTATGGATAGTGCTACGGATATTGGTCATAGTGAGATGTAGCTCTGTAGCTTGGATTAAATCAAAACCCGAGTTAAAAACAACGCTTCAGACTTGGCTCTGCTGTGACTCCTTGGGCTCCACAGGGATCACTCAAGCTGGCAGCAGACTGGGCTTGGGGCAATGCTTTGCATTTGGGAAGAGTAGCTATTTCCTGCTGCTTTGCTCTCTGGAATGGAGCTGCATCGGGCCTGGTGTTAATTGCCTTCCTGGAAATCAAAGCAGGGGCTGTCTGCTGGTATTTGCTTCCCCCAGGCGCTGCCCATCAGCCGGCTTTGCCTTCCCCTCTGCACAGGGAAATACCTCACCTGGAGGGATGTCTCCCCACAGGGACCCTCAGGCTGCTCCCAGCCTTTGTCCCTTTCCACAGCCTTTATCCTGCTGTCCAAGCCTGAGGTCCTGCAAAGGCAGATGCTGCTGCTGTGGGCAGTTCACTTAATGCCAATGCTGGGCACAAATCCTGGGAAAACACACTCAAATCTGGCTGCAGAGAGGGGAGGAGGAGCAGTGGAATGCAGGGAATGGGAAAGAAATGGAGAAATGGGAAGACTTAATGTGTGATCTTTTCTCTCCCTGTGTGATTCTGTGGTTTTTACTTTTAAATGCTGGGATAAAGCCCTTTAGGAGAACGTGGAGCACCACATTACAGCGCTTCCCATTACTGCCAGGTGCATTTTTGAGTGCAGGGCTGTACTTGGAGGTACAGAGACATGGGGAGCCCTGATACCCTCCTCCATCCACCCCCACATCCCAGCCAGTCCCACCAGAGGGGTCTCACCTCCTGGCAGCTCCAAGGACCCATCACTCCACTGAAACAGCCATCTCTTGGTGCATGTAAATCAGGGGCTTTCCAGAAGTTTCTTGAGGAAGCCACTGCCTGTTGGCTCAGCAATCCTCACTCCCCTTGCTAGCTGGACTGGGAGCAGGAGAGATGTTTCAGTGCCTCCTCTGCTGTGAGACTGTTATGGCAACACACTCACATCCAACCCCTCAAGGAGATCAAACCACCCAGCCCCTGCTTAGGGGCTTGGAATTGGTTCATTTCTGCTTTTCCAACGGGGAAAACACACCACTGCACAGTGGTTATCCCTGAGGAGATGAGAGGTGGCATTGGGCACACCTGGTCTCTTCCAGGGCACCTCACCTGCAGCTCTGAGAGCGCTTTAAGATGTTGCACCCGATTCCCATATAAACCACTTTCCCCCATTTGTTCCAGTTTTAAGTGCCTGCTTGGCACAATTCTGGGTGGGATTCAGCTCCGTTTCCACAGGGAATAACTCAGGTGTGTTTAGGGGATCCTAATTGCACACTCATCGAATGGACACTGCTGGGGCAGAAGAAGGGGCAGGGGCAGACCTGGAGGGCTGGCTGCATGTCACCCTAGGGAGGGAAAAGGGAAGCTGGGAGCAGCAGCATCCTTCACCCCCACACCCCTGGTTTCCAGCAGGGTTGCCAAGGTCATTTTGCCCCTTGCAACAGCCTCAGGGGAGGAGGAGCAGTGGATTGTTTCCTGCTTGTGCATCAAACCAGCTTTAGTTCAGCATCAACAAGTGCCTGGCATCTCAAAAAACTGGATGCCCTGTCCCTGGAAGGATTCAAAGCCAGGTTGGCCTTGAGCAACCCAATATATCAAAAGCTGTCCCTGTCCATGGCAGGGGGTTTGGACTAGATGAACTTTAAAGATCCCTTCCAACTCAAACCAAATCTGTGATTCTAAAATTCTGTGGTTTAAACTGCTCTGCTGTGCTTTGGCAGCAGGGCATTTCCCCTGTGGATCCACCTAATTGCCACCCATCAGTACCAACCCAGTACTGCACAGGGCTGGCAGCAGCGGAAAGCAGGAAAATCCTGGATGGAGAATAAGAAAAAAGATTCCTTGCCAGAGAAATTATCTGAAGCAGGTGGTTCCAGCTCGGAGCAACTCAATTTATATTCCCAAATGACATGCTGGGAGCTGCTCACAGCTCCATCAACAAGCACAGCACAGGCGAGGCAGATGTTTTGGCGAGTGCCAGCAGCTGGAAGAGGATCGCTGGCTCAGCTTGGCTGCACCCATGGCTCCAGACAGTAATTTGGGAAGTCAGTGTTTGAGGCTCATCCCAAGGGAGCCTTGGGATGTGTGGTGGCTGCAGGTCTGACTGGCAGAATCACGCAGCTCGTTCTGAAACAAAGAGAAGTAGCAGAGTGCAGAGCTGGGCAGGAGGAGACGCTCCTGGATGATTTATTTTGGGGAAAAAAAACCTTGGCACAGAAAAGCACAGGCTGTGCTTGGGAGCAAAGGCCATGGTGGTGGTGATGATGGGGATGAGCCATCCACACTGCAGGAGCAGCTCTGCCCAGGGCACGTCCCTGCCAAAGGAAGTGGCAAATATGTGGGGATGCCCAGGCTCAGTGTGCTGGGCTGTGGCGAAGGGCCCCTCCAAAGGGACAAGGACACAAGGAGCATTCCAGTGGGCAATGCAAGGCATGAGGCTTGTCCCCAGTGCAGGTGTGGTGGGCACAGGTCACCTTCCAGGTGCGGAGGGGGAAGGAAAAGGTGTCTCCCAATAGGCTGGGCAGTGGCACTGAGGGGAGTGTGGCAGAGGCTGCTGCATCACCAAGCCCCGTGTGGTTGTTTTATTTTCTGTGTGGTGGCCAGTAACAAAGAGCAGCTGTGCTGTGCCTGCTGCTCCAGACGGGCAGAACAGAGGGGGTCGATGAAAATGTTGCCCAGGTGTGACACAAGCAAGGATGTGAGAGGCCAAGAGAGCAAAGACGTGGTGGGAATACCAAATGCAATGCAGTTTTGGAGAGATGTGGGTAAATCCAAGAGGAGCTCAGCCCAAGTTCCCCCCCTAAACGTCTCAGACACAAAATGCCACCTTCCCAAACTGCCCACAAGGCTTCCCAGAGCCAGGCATGCTTCCACCTGAGGTGCAACTCAGCCTGCCTGCCCTGAGGAGAGCCCTCAGCACCCCAGCCCAGGGCTGGTGGCTGCTTGTACAAGTCATGCAGGTGTGCCTGGGCAAAAAAAACCAAATGGAAGCTGGGAATTGGACTTTCCCTTGCGGCTTTTGGGGTGGCCAAGCACAGGAGCAAAGTACGAAATGCTGCAAAAGGGATGAGGAAAAGACATGTGTTGTGAGGGTGCCTCTTCATAGGAAGGGTTAGAGCAGCTTTATAGCACAGGGGTGTTTAACTGCTGGTGCAAAAACAGCCAGGGGCCCCTCGCTGGGCACACAGCAAGGGAACAAGCAGCCAGACCCCAGCAGAAGGGTGCACACACCACCCTTCCCATCTCACAGTTTGTGCAAAATGGGGCCCAGGAGTCTAGTCAGACCCACTGAGCACTCAGAGGAAACATCACCCTGTTTGCTACATGGTGGAGACCGGCAGGGGACTGGTGCTGGGGCATCATCCAGGAGGAAAATACAGCCTGCAAACACACAGAGGAAACTGCACCTGCTTGAACTGCTGTAAACCACAACGGGAATGTTTAAAAGAAGCTTCCAGGCAGGGATGGTTTACTTGGCTTTTGATAAAATCTCACGTCAGAGACTATTAAAGCATCTTATCAAAGGTTAAAGGGGCAAAGTCCCCATTTGGCAATAGAAAACAAAGATGGAAAACATCTGCTCCTTGAGGCAAAAATGAGCAAACACTAAGGCACAGCAGAGGTCAATACTGGCATCATTACTATTTCATACCACTTATATATTAATGAGAGGCAGGAAAAAGACAAAAAACGAGGCAAAGAAAGCCAACTATAGCCCAAACTACTTTATCAAAACAGAAGGAGGTAGGGAAAAAGTCATGCTGTGCTTTACATGAGAAATTAAATTATCACACTAAAGTTTGCCAGTGGAAGTAGTTTCAGCACATTCAACCTTGTATTCAGCCCAACTGGGGCTGAACCAGCCAGTCCCATTTTACCAGCCAATTCATTGTGAATTCTGAAATGAGGAAAAAAAAAAAAAGACAAACACTTTCTCTGTCATTTCTTACCCTGGTTTTAATCAGCCAGTATTTCCTCTTGGTCTTGTGATGCCACAGTTTCTTGGTAACAAACACTGCAGGAGAAGGCTGCATTGTTTTATTTTAAAAAAAAAAAAAAGTAAAAAAGTTTCTGCTGACATTTAAGAAACAGAAAAGGGAGAATTCAAACTCCGATCATTTTATAAACACAAAAGATACAGAAGCGAGTCAGAAGCCTGCATGGATCAGAAATATTGCTTAAATACTGCTAAGATTTAACCCCTATGTGTACACAACAAAGCACCTTGGCCAAAGCAATCTGAGCTGCTAATAATCCACACTCCAGGCCATCCATGGAAAAAAGACTGATGAAATGCAGGCCCTGCACCTGTAAAGGCTACAGACATCTGTCACATCCTCAAGTCAGCACAGGAGGCAGCTGGCTTCAATGAGCAATTGGGTGCAGCACGGAGGGCTCTACTTTGTTTTCTTTCTCCTTTTTGCTCTTCCCAAGGTGTGTGGAGCAGTCCCTTCTCATGGCATTGGACCAAATCGCTCCAATCATGGAGTTTCTGATATTCATGTTTTCTTTCAGCCATGTCACCACCTGGAAATGTCAATTTATTTTTTCCCTCCTCTGTTAAAGAAGTGTCTAGTCCTCACAGATGCAGGGAAAAAAAAAAAAAGAAGATAAAAATATGATGCAATTCCCTCTTCCCTCTGAAACTATCAGAAAGAAAAAACATGTAAGTCAGCTCAAAATCAGGAACATTATCTCATGCTTTTCCTTATGCTTCATATTTTGCTTTTTTTTGTTTTTTTTTTTAATGCCATGTTGGTTGTAGAGCCGATGGTTAAATGCTGGAGAAATGTTAGATCAGAGCATCTGATTTCCAGCTCTCAGGATACTTACAGGGGTTTTTTTGAGATTGAAATCATCTCTCAAGGAGCACACAGACGTGATATGAGGCCAGTACTCAGCAAAATCAGATCGATGGCAATCAGAAGATTCCGAGATCTTCCGCCTCCTCTCCATCTGGGAGGAGGGAGAGGCACTAAAGGGTTCAAATTCCAGGTCAGGACTGCAGATGCCACGTCCTCAATTCATCTTTGCTGTCAAAACCATCAGCCAAATGCCCCACAGCTGCTCACAGAGAAACAGCTTCTGTGTGTCGAGCTTGAAATGCTTTCAGAGAGCAACATGGAGGAGCCCGAAAATCAATTAATTATACAAATATTAGTGACTTCCGAAATGCGCTCAGTGCCACGAGCTCCCACTCACCTCTGGTCCCCTGCACCACAGTCCTGGGGCACTACATTCTCTGGGAGATAGAAAGAGTAATTAAAGTCAGGCAAGAAAAGCAACACTTTAATTTTTTTCTCTTTCTGCTTGTTTTTAAGCAGGACTTTTTCAAAGCCAGTTGCAGGAAAAGCAATCTTTGAACTAACAGGCAATTACTTAATTAGGCACTTAGCTGCAAATTACATGAAGCAAAGTGCCTGTTTTATCTATTTGGAAATGTAAACTGGGCCCTGTGCTATCCCTAACACAGAAATTCCCTCCTTTATAGAGAAGACTTGTCTCGCATGTAAAGCAAGAGACTTATCTGAATTTGGCATTTATCCTTTGGGAAATGGGTATTTGGAAGCATAAAAAGCACTTTCAGGAAGAAAAATGAACTGAGAAGACATTGGAAATCAAGCGTGTTAAAGACATGGTAGATGCTAGCGATTTATATGTTAAATGCATAAATAAAAATGGGATGGTTTGCAAATCACTGATGGGAAAAGGTTGGCTTGAGCAAGCAGTCTGTGACAATCCTGGCTGTTGGGTACTAAAACACAGCACAGATTCCTAGAGTTGTGCTGAACCCATCACCACCTGCTGCAAAATAGGAGTCCATTCTTCCTGAAGCATGGAAGCTCAAAAACACATTCTAGTTTTAAAAAAAAAAAAAAGAAAAAAAAATATCACCAGTTGACACACCCAGCCACATTGCAGTGCTCCTGCTGCAATGATCAAACCCCTTGGAGATGACACCTGAGGAAATGACACCTCTATCTCCCTGGCTTGCTCTGCACTCTGAAAAATGTCATGTTGGCCAATTTTTGCCCTTTGTCAGGTCCATTTGACCCCCTCACTTTCCTTCTTGCCCAACATCTTGGTGTGACATCGATAAAAACTGACTTTTTTTTGGTCCAGTTTCTGAACAAAATCCAGCATTGGTGGAAGGCCTGGCTCTACAGGTGTCAGGTCTCCTCAGCTCTGCTTAAATTTCCCACCCAAACCGATCCCAATCGCTAAGTTTTCATATTGAAAGAGAAGGCGTCAGAGCGAGAAATTTCACAAGGCAGACTCGTGCTTTTCAGGGGAAACATCAGCATGTGTGAGGAAGAATTTCTTCACAGGAAGGATGACTAGACATGAGAGCAGGTTCCCAGGGAGGTGGTGGAGTCGCCGTCCCTGTGGGTGTTTAAGGAGAGGCTGGAGGTGGCACTCGGTGCCACGGCCTGCTTGACAGGGGGGTGATCAGTCACAGGCTGGACTGGACCTCAGAGGTCTTTTCCAATCGATTTCTAATCGATTCTGTGATTAGGGGAAAGATTAGGGGAAATGACCTTAAACAAGAGACAGGGCAGACTCAGATGAGATATTAAAGAAGTATTTTTCGCAGTTGGGGTGCTCAGGCATAGGGACAAGTTACCCAGGCAGGCGGTGGAGTCACCGTCCCTGGAGTTAAAGTTTGAGGCGCTTCCAGAGCGGATCCGGCGCTGGTTGATGAGGTTTAGTATTTAAGGGGTTACAGGGGCAGCGCTGGGTTGGACTGGTTCATCTTAAAGGTCTCTCCCAGCCTCGATGAACCGCGATTGCCTGAGGGGACCGGACCCCTCACGCACACCCCGGCGGGCGG
>VWZN01005960.1:1192443-1220579 GCA_013396955.1 Regulus satrapa | reverse complement strand
CGGGCGGTCGGGCTGGCGCCGGGTGCGCCGGCCTTTCTCCGGGGTAGGTACCTGGCTCCGGCTCTCCCTCCCCCCCCTCTCTCCGCTCCTGTGCTCGCCTCCCTTCTGCTGTTTAGGAAGGCAAGGGTTAAACCTCAGCTTTTAATATTTATTATGCCGCTCTTTTAAAGTAAGAAACGTCTGGGTTAGGAGGTGTTGTCTGCTGCTGGGGAGGGATGCTTGTCGCTCCCATGGCGATGCTGCACGGGCTGCCAGAACCGCAGGATGTTCTGAGCTGCGAGGGACTCGCTCTCAAGGGGACCATCGGTCCAGCAGCAGCACAGCCCCAAGAATCACGCACACCTTGTGCCTGAGAGTTGTCCAAACTCTTTGTGAAGTCTGCCAGGCTCGGGGCTGTGGCCGTCAAAAGTCACCCAAACTTGGTCTCGCCGGAGCGTTGCTCCCATGGGAGTCTGTCAGCTACACAGTTCCCTGCAGCTTTTGTCAGATCTTTTATGAGAAAAGTTACCGTATTCTCGCACTGGGGATGTTTTCCATTCAATGAAATAATCTTGTTTGTTTCGCGAGTTGTTTTCAAATGGGGGAATTGTGTCCTTACAGTCCTCAAGGCTGCAGAAAGTTCCCGGTAGGCTGTGGCCTCTGCATCCATCCCTGTGTAAGTAGGCAGGAGGTGCTAAGCTTATTGAGCTTATTGCACTTAATGCTTAGATGAAGAAAGATGTTTCCCTTGTCGGGCAAGCTGCTTTTTATAATTTTCTGGAATTAATTAGAACGAAGTGTTAAAAAGAATGAAAAAAAAAAATCCCCCCCCCTCCTTGAAAAGCTTTTGTCTCCTATTTCTGTTGACAGGTTGTTTTCCAGACACTTTTTTTTCTTTTTTTAATTGCAAGCGCTTTAGTGTCTTGCATTGGAAGACAACAGCTAGGAACTGAATTCATTGCTCATCCAAGACACGTTCTTGTAACGAGAGTTTGGATTTCTGCCCGAGCCTAGGCTTTGGAAGATTTGTTTTAAATAAGTGCCACACCTCCCAGAGAAGGAGGGAAAACACAGCGAAGGGGAGTTGGGCTCCACATCAAAAGTTCTCAGAGAACTTAAAACTTCAGTTCCTACAAATTATAGTCCATAAATTGACTTAAAGGTTTATGGAACAGATGTCACAAGTGCTGTGTAGGGCAGATGCAGCACAGTCTGTAGATTTACTTCTTCATTTAGCAAAGTTGAACTTGGCAAGTATCAGTCTCTCACATTCTTCTTTTCAGCCTAACCTCATTAGGGCATGACCATCAGTATCAGGTTTTGACAGTGATGCCACTGAACTCTGTTCTTGCTGCTGTTACACGGGATTCTTGCTTTCTAAGAAACTACTGCCAGACAGGTTGCTTTTAGTAATTCCTGAAAACTTGTTCTCTGAGAAAGATGAATTGTATTTTATCACAGCCGTTCCTGTTTAGAGTCAGTGTGTCTGGGTTAGGCCTCTTATTAGTTTTGGAGTGTGGTGGATGTGAGTCAGAGTGGAAAAACGTTCTAAAATTAGACATGCATTGTTAAGAATTTTATTAAATGAATTGCATCAGTGTCTTTTTACATTACCATTATAATGGGCAATTCTCTGATTCTCCGTATCATCAGTTGACTAAAGATGACCTGAAGAGACAAGAAACTTTTCATCTTTTTTCTTCTTTTTTTTTTTTTTGTCTGTGAACATGCTAAAAGGTAAACTGGCATGCTTGTAGGTGAACCACTCTGCTTAAATACGGCCTCTCTGTTCTTGTGCTGCCTGTACTGACAGCACTCCAGGACTGTGTTCTCTCCCAAGGAAAACAGGTGTATCACAGAGCTTCAGCTTCTTACCTCAGGACTGAAGCAGAGCCATTATTTGAAAAACATCTTATTTTTGAGATCGATACGTGAGTGGCTAAAATCGTGACCCCACACTGAGCTGAGTGCAGGCAGGTGTCTGCTGAGCAAGCTGCAGGATCAGGGTGCCTTTTGGAAGTTGGCCTCTGTGCTCTGGGAACTGTAATTTCTTTCATCACCTCTGCGTTAAACGAGGTCGGTAAGATTCTTTTTTTTTTTAATGAAACCCTTGCACAGTGAATCTGGGAAAAAAAGTGAATTCTCCTGGCATAGTTATAATTTTAAATGTCAGAAGGAAGGATGAGGAGCCATCCCTTTGCAGTCGTAAGGAAATGAGTTGTGTGAGATGTGCACACCTGTCTGGGGCGAACAACAGCAAACGAGCCCTTTCTTTTACCTTGCACCACGTGGAAAAGATGCTGTCTCGCGGGTCGCAGGAACTTCTAATATTCCCCTTTCTATTCTTTTTTTTTTTTTTTAATTGTTATTTTTATTTTTTAATAAGACTGATCAGCAGAGAAACTGATCCCGTTGCTCTGGGGTGGGAGAGAACCATGTCTGTTCGGGAGTCCTTTAACCCCGAAAGTTACGAACTGGACAAGAGCTTCCGTCTGACCCGATTCACTGAGCTGAAGGGCACGGGCTGCAAAGTGCCGCAGGATGTCTTACAGAAACTGCTCGAATCTCTGCAGGAAAACCACTTTCAGGAAGATGAACAGTTCTTGGGGGCAGTCATGCCCAGGTTGGGTAAGTAAGTTGCTGCTCTTGGACACGGGGTGGTCCTTTCGGCTGGGTTTGCTTTAGGGACACGTTTGTGGTTTGTTTAACTGGTTTGAAATCCGTGTGTTGTGTAATGCACGCACAGCATCCGGAAAGCTGAAGAATGAATCTCATGCTGTCATTTGTCGGCATCTGGGCTAAAGGAATATTATCTTAATTATTTAACATCCTGCAGTGCACTCAACTACAAAGGCAAAACACTCAGGAATGGCCAATTGTGATGGGCACGTGCTTAGGTGTTGGTCTGCTCCTCCCTTTCCCCCCAGTAGATGCTGTGCAAACTGAAGTCCTGTCAGTTCGTTTCCCAGTTCATTTCTAGACTTTTACCTTCGTGCATTGCATTTGGAATTTGATGCAATGGATGAATGAATTTGGATGAGTCCCAGATGAATTTCCCCTCTCCCTCCCCTCCCCTCTGTTCCTGGGTCACAGAAAGTGAGCAAGAGAACTTCCTTGCTTCAATTGTTTCACGATTGTCATGATTCCTTTGAGTCCTTTCGTTGTTCCCCACTCTAACTCTTTTGCTCACCTGTAGAAGCTGCCTGGGAAAGGCTGCCTTTCCAAGACCTCTGTGTTCTTGCCAGCTTCACTTTCTCTTTGATATTTGCACAATGATGCAAGCAATAAGGGAAAACAACCTGCACAAGCCACCTACATGGGGAACAGGGCAAACGTAGGTATTTTGATACCAGCTACTGTACCTAATATTGATATAGATAAATTAATGTAGATAATGTGTTTAATGACACTTTTAATTGTGTTTGTCTATTTACTCAGCTCTGCATATTCAATCTCTTTGCAGTGCAGAATGGTTTTTTCCCTTCAACTTAGGAGTATCAATGGAGCATTTATTCTGAAGTTATTTCATTATCAGTTTAGTGTTCAATAACCTTATTTAAAATTATATAAACATTGCTAATTGTCTATTAGCAGGCTAACATGTTGCAACCCATTTTTCTGGTAGAGTTTGAATATAATGAGAGATTAGTAAGGCGCCCATGTTCTTGCTTAAACAATGGGGATCTTTGTATGAAATATCTAAGCAGCAATTGTGTGTGAAGCTGGGGTGGCACTATAATTTAATATTCCCTGATGGAGGACGCTTCCATCTTTTTTTTTCATCCCAAAATTGCTATTTATATATGTTTTTCTAAATTCAGTAAGCTGTTCACAGCAGCATTTCAATTTGGCAATTTTCTAAAATCAGCTGTAGTTTTGGTTTGGATTTCTTTTCTCTTGCAAACGTACAGGCTCTAAACAATAATGGAACTGCTAGTAGACTTTTCTTCTACAGCTATATGAAAAGGTATAAAAAGTAGATTTATGCCGTCAGTGTGTGGGTGTGGTGCTGTGTAACAGAAAATCTGTTAGTAATAGAAAGTGAAGAGTTCAGGTCTCTTAAAATATGCTTTTGTGATGAGTTTCCCTTTAGCGAATGTGTCTTTGGAGAAGTTTGGTGTGAGATTTGCCTTTGATGCCTTTTGCTTAAAAGGTACAGACAGGTGCCTTTGCCACCTGTGCACAGGCCCGTGCTTTGGAAGTGCAGTCAGGAGGGAGGTGCCAGCAGCAGGCTCAAGCTCTCCCCTTTCTACTTCTGCAAGGGGCCTTACCCAGAGCAAACTTCAATACAGCTGCGAGCAAGAAACTGCAGATCTGACGTTTGTTCTCAGAGCTGTTACAAACCTGAAATCGTTCACACCCTGAACGGATTTGCTTTGTTATTCCGACCTGTTTTGGTGGAACATTAGCAGAAGGATCATCATGGCAGCCCCCCCGGCCTGTCTGAGCAGGGCTGGACTGACATTGTGGAAAAATGCACGGGGGGGAGTCGGTCTGGCATGAAGAGGTGAGCAGAGGGCAGAACAGCCCCCGCACCTGGGCCACTTCTCTGTAACTGCTTCTGTGCCCTCCCCTGGAGGCACATCGGGCACGGTGGCCTGGGAGCTTCTGTGGAGAGTGAGCAACCCTACATTACTGCTTGGGAGCTGCTCAGGATGTGATCTCTTCCAAGGCAAGCTCCTCTCCACCTGTACACCGACTGCCTGGCAGGCGTCTGTCCCCTCGGTCAGACTCACTGGCAGCAGCTTGCTCCATCCCTGTACAGGACGCTGCCAAACGCTGCTTTGCAGCTCTTGCTGGGCTACTGTGTTTCATTAATACACGGTGAAAGGTTCCTGTGGGACATCTGCTCCCTAAAACTGGGCTCTTTTGAAGATTCTTGCCCTGTGGGGCATGCAGAGTAATTCCAGGCAGCTTGCTGCTAGCCCAGGAAGGGAGGTAAGCTTCCTGCCATTGCTGCAGGGCACAAGGCTATCCACAGGGGAGTGTGGCTCAGGCAGCATGTTGTGATTTGTCACCTGCCCCTTTGCTGTGGGCTCTTCCACTGCAGCAAATGCTGGGAGGTTCTTGTTCTCTTTGAAATATCCACTGTCGTGGAAAAGGTTGTGGGGCTCAGAGTTGTGGTTTTCTCCAAGGAGTTCTGTATCTGTCAGGTGGTCTGCAACCTTCCAGCCTTGCCAGGTGAGATTTAACGCAGTGGCTAAAGCTCCAAGTGGGTGAATCACCTTTCACCGAGGGCCTGGGCTGTGACTTGGGGAGTTCTTGTTCCTTCTGAAGTGAGGGAATGTCCCTTATGAGATGCTGTCCCTTCACAACTGTCACCGTGTTTTTGTTGAGATCTGAGGGACGGGAACACCTATCTGCTTTTGACAGTACCAGTGTACTTGGTTCCTCTTAATTTTAAACGTATTTACATAAAAGCACAGATGCTCTTGATGTGCTGTTACGCTGCTGCAAAAGAGTAAAGAACATTGTAGTTTAGTTCTTGCCTTCAGCATTTTGCACTTATGTTCAGTTCCAACCAGGAGTTTTCTTCTTTGCTTGTTTTTTTCCTCTTCTCGTGCTAGGTACTTTCTCTTATGAAGGTATTTGCCGTGTCTGTTTAGTCAATGTTAGGAATTGTATTTCACAGACATGTTTTATAAACTCTTTTGTTAAGAGCAAGAGATAATTCAGGGCACAGTTACCCACCTCACTCATGGATTTCTGTCTTTGCAGGAATTGGGATGGACACTTGTGTTATTCCATTAAGGCATGGAGGTTTGTCACTAGTCCAGACGACAGATTATATTTATCCTATTGTGGATGACCCTTATATGATGGTAAGTTGGCTAAACTTGGTCCTTGGGTCTAGTGCTGATTTGGGCTTCTCACCAACCTGATGGCAGTTCTGACAGTTTCTTCTGGATGTGCTAATCGTGTGATTAATTGCATTCAGAGTCTTTCCTAGATAAACATGAAGAGGGAAAGGCATCATTTCATCCTGGAATCTCCCATGTTAGCCAGGAATGCTGCAGTGCTGCTTTCTGTGTAGGTGAAAGTTGGGAGAACTGCCACCTTTAATTCAGATTTCTCTTCATCTCTTGTTCTGTGAGTTTTAATTTGAAGAGTCCAAAAGGGTGAAAAAGAGCAGCCTGTGAGGTAGCAGAGTAAACTTCAATCAGAACCACATTGTAATTGGCCTTTTTTGAGGTACTGAAATAACCAGGTAACCTGTTAGAACTGGAAATACCTCGTGTCAGTAGTTGGCAATAGCACCTAGCAATTTCAGAGTGCCCTGTGAGCACCAGCTTTCCTGTGGTGCTGCCTCCACTTGAACATGGACACGTTGAAATGAGAGGGTGGAAGGTATGTGTGCACTTTGGCCTTGGCTCCTTCTGTGTTCCTGTCACATTTAGTCTGTCCCAGCAATGATTCCTGCATGTGTGGCAGTGAGCAGTATTGACTTGAACAGATCCCGGGGAAACAAATGAGCTTTAAAAATTACTTTAACAAAGCTACAAGGAAATGTTAAATGAAAGGTGCTAGAATTCATATTTGCTGTGGTTTGGATGTGACTCCATTGCTTTCAGTGCTCTTGGTGTGATTGAATGTTTTATGTGCTGCTGCCTGTTTGTTCTGTGAGACCTGTCTGGTAGGTTTTGGGCACAGTTTGAGATTGGGACCATCTTCTTTCTCTTTTACTTTGTTAGCATGCTTGACCACATGCTGTGCACATATGTAAGCCTAGCTCCTGTGAGCTCTCTTCCAGGAGAGCTCTCTCTCTGCAAACTGAGCAGCCAAAATCTCAGGCTGGCCTCTTTAGTATGGAGTTGTTGAGCTCCTGAGAAATTCGATTCAATTCACTTTAATATCAAGTGGGCACTTGTCAGGGACCAGAGGAAAAAAATTATTTTGGACATCCACGTTCAAGTTCATAATCTGAGAAACTTTTCCCTCACCTTGTAACAAAAACTTGAGGGACAGTGTTAAAGGCTGTGGTGAAGGGGGAGGGTGGCTTTGTTTGGACATACAAAGGGTTTGAAATGCCACAGGAGTAGATAGATGGGCCTGTGCCCAGATGAGGTTTAGGTCAGTGTGGTAGGAGTGGAATGTAAATTTGGCCTTAGTCCAGCTTCAGTGGTTGCATCACAGTTAGAGTCTGTGCTGTGATGCACATGCACCAGCAGCTGTAGCCTTGGTGCTGTCTAACTCAAGTCTTTCACTTTTCGTTCTTGAGGGCATTTATTTTAATCTGGTGGCTGGCCACTTCCTAATCTGTTTCCATATGTGTATTTCTCCCTAAGAGCTAGCTGAGGATGGGGGTTCTGTCTTGAGCCTTCTTGCTGATACCAGCAGTGATGATCCAGCAGGATTATTGCTCCTGAACCCTCTGCTCAGACCTTCTCTTGAGGGCCAGAGTACCCCAGGGGACAGGATTGATTACCTCTTACTTGTGTGGAGCAGCATTGCTTAGAGGACAGTCAAATACAGTTTGCCACGGGGTTTGTGGATGGTTGTTACAAGCAGAGGAATTGTGAGACTTGGGAGTTTGAGTCAGTGTCCAGGCTGGCATAGAGAGGTGTGCTCTGGCCTCCTCTGTCAGGACCCTGCTGCTGCTTCGTCCCCTGGTTTGAGTGCAGGTGTCCCCTCCAGCAGCTGTTGTCACTGTTGGCAGTGTCACTCCCCTGCAGTGCACTCTCCTTGCCTTTCCCCTCAGTCTCCAGACCCAGGCACTGCTAGTCTGGTTTTGAGCGGGTGCTCCCTGATCTAGAGTCTCTTCCTTGCTCTGGGCACAGGGTTTTACTGCCGCTCCTTATCTGATCTTAATTGGAGGAGAGGAAGCGAAGAGGGAAAACCAAAAGTGCAGATGAACTCCAAGCTGGGTGCTGTGACAGGAGGGATTAGGAAACAGCTGAGGAAGGCAAAACTGCTTGTGGACTCAGCTGAACTTCCGATTTCTGCCTCAGAAAACAGCTTTCTCTCACTCTGGCACTGCCTATTTTAAAACTAAGTTCTGCAGTTATATGCAAAATCATTCTTCCTTCTTTTCCTCTTTCTCCTTCACTTTGAATTTGTCCTTGAAAACACTCAGTCCACGTACAAACTTATTCCTAGGATGCACACCTGTAAAATCATACCACGCATAGGATTTATTCAGCTTAAATTATTTATTAGGAAAAGTTACAAGCAGTCAAAAAAAGGTTTTGTATTACGTGTCAATCCACTGGGATCAGTACTGGGTACTGGCCTCTCTTGTAGCACTGTGGAGACACCTGTTTGAGCACAGGAGCAGGGAACTGGCTGGTTTGAGAGACAAGATCTTTCTCTTTCCATCCAGGATCCTTCTTGTTGCTGCTTTAAGAACCCTCACTCAGGACTGGAGATGTCTGATTCTTCATCCTTTACCCTTACAAATAGTTCTCAGTATTGCCCACAGGTTTTTGTGTTCCAGGGCACTACGCAAGCAGGCAGCACCTGGCCAGGCTGGCCCGTGTTTGTGAGCCCTCCAGGGTTTGCTGGTGCTCACAAAAGCCCTGCCTTGTTCTCTCTGCTCCTTCAGACTTGGGAATTGCACTTCCCTGAATTTGTTTCCATAGTGGTTTTGGCAGCTGGCAAAAGCATTATTAGACTGACCTCTGACTATCAGAAGTGTTGTGTCCTTATGTTTTTAAGAACTTATCTGTCATTCCTAATAGGGCACAAATCAGCAGTTTGCTTGGTAAATACTGAAGATAACAGAGAATGGCTTGATAGTTCCACAAAAGGGAAATGGCAGGCCTAGAGAAATGTAACAGCCAATATCCATCAAATAGTTCAGTACACAACTCTTCTCTTAATAGCTTAAGATTTAAATGATTAAAATATATTGCAGTTCCAAATATCAGGGATTCCTCTGATACCGCTGAAAACCGTTGAATTTATGAAAAGCTGTGTTATATTTATTTGTTATTTGGAGATGTTGCTTCATGTCATCAGCAAGTGAAGTAACTGCCTGAAAATACAACCTTTTTTTGCAAATTGTATTAAATAAGCATGTTGTTGCTTTTACCATAGTGTTGTTGCCTTTGAGCATAATGAAAAGCACAGACTTAAAATTGTAAAGCCAGATGTTGGTTACAGTTCTGCAGCTGTAAACCTAAACCAGCTTTAATAGAATGCGTGGAGTCTTCCAGAATAACACAACAAAATTTGTCCTTTATTTTGAAATATCTTGCTGTCCCTTAGGGCACACCCTGTATGAGGAAGTTCTGCATCTTCATCAGGCAACCTGATGTCTCATCTGTGCTGGGTCTGTGCCTCAGAAATCCTGACTCAGATCCATTAATTTAGTAAAATTACAGTAACTGACCTCATGCAATGTGAGTGATGACTTCTCAGTCCTGCCAGCTGCCCGACTTCTTAGAGGAATCTTCAGCAGACAAAGAGTTTTGTCTCTTGTACAACTTTTTGTTACCGGAGATACTCACAAAACAATCAGTAAAATTGTTGGTGCTGTAGCAAAATTCAGCCTGATCTTGTCACCTGGAAAGTGACGGATAAACACATCTCTCTCACTGTGGGGGTGGTGGGGGTACACAGCTTCCCTCAGGGGGGGCAAATCCAGTTCCTGGGAGCCCTGGGCTCCTTTATTCCCTCAGGGGGGGCAAATCCAGTTCTTGGGAGCCCTGGGCTCCTTCATTCCCTGCGCACGCTGTCATCCCCAGAGCAGGGGAGCAGCCCAGTGAGGCTGTGTGCTGGCAGCACAGCTGGATCCTCCAGGAAGAGGAGTTCTATCCTAGAAACTGAGGAGTGCAGGTATAGCCTCCACAGTAGTACAGGGAAAAAACATCTTTCTCATCAAGGACCCATCTCCTGCGTATTCTGATGTGGAAGTTCAGCAATATGAGGTTTTTGGATTTACGTCCTAGCAGCTGTGGATTCCGTGCCAGGGCCATCTCCATCAGGATATACAGTTTTGTGCTGAAGTAAAGTTAATAGAAATATATCATGTTAAGTAAACAGAGCTTGTTATCAAAGAGAGACTGTTGGTCCTAACTTCAGCCTCTCAGATTGGAATTGCAGTCTGACCTCTGGGAATCCTACGGAGTCAGTGGCAGAGTGTGTTGACCAAAACAGCTGGGATGGATTCTCTCCATATCCTTCCTAAAAGAAGGATATCTGCACTTCTAGGTGGGCCCACAGCACCTAAGGGATCGTACCAAACCTCTGGGTGGCTTTCTTAATGCTGTGGAGTAAGAAGCTGCGTCAGAGTGCAAACTCACACTGGAAGTTTTGCTCCTGGAAACATCCACCAAGAGCGCTGCAGATTTTTTTTTCTTGTCTCTCTTTGTCTTTCAGGGACGAATAGCGTGTGCCAATGTCCTAAGTGACCTTTATGCCATGGGGGTCACAGAATGCGACAACATGTTGATGCTCCTTGGAATCAGCAATAAAATGACAGATAGGGTAAGACTTTTGTCACTTTATCTTCAAGAAAGACTCAAAACAGCCAGATGTGCTTGGAATCTATTTAATTTTAATGTATTTTCTCCTCAAAGTTCGAAGCCACTTAAAGAAGAGATGGTCTTACTGAGTGGTTTAGTTCATTGCCTCTTAAACATTCTGAGGTCATATGCTGAAAGTTCAGTTTTCTGTGGCATTGTAATCTGCTGCCTTCATCCCCACCAAAAGGGGGTGCCCCTTTCTATCAAAGGCCAGCATCTATCTGGGTAGATAATTAGAGGTTGGTTTTGCTTTTTTTTTTTGTTTTGTGGAAGTGATCAGCATATGTATTTGTTTTGCTGTAGTAAAAAAAGATCTGTTTATTCTTAAAAGGATGCAAGTTGAAACTTGGATGGTTAATGGAGCCCAAATGCATCTTGATTAAACGTTGCCTTTTAGCACTTCACTGCTGTGTCTGTACCTGATTACAGCAGCAGGGTAGTTGTTCTGAGTTTCCAAAACTCTGATGACTCTTCTATGACCTTTTCTAGAATGTTTCCTCAGTGGAAGAGTGTCTTTGCACCTCTTCTCCACAGAGCTGTAAAGCTGTAACTCTGTGGGATAACATGCAGTTTTCAGGAGGTCAGACCCTTCCTCAGGGTTGCTTTTCTCTCATGAGCTGTTTGCCACGAGGGCATTTGGTTGGAGTGGTTAAAACCTTGGACCAGTCTTGCATTGACGAGCACTGCTGTGTATGGAACTCTGACTTCTGTTTTGATCTCTAGGAAAGAGACAAAGTGATGCCTCTAATTATCCAGGGTTTCAAAGATGCAGCAGAAGAGGCAGGAACATCTGTTACTGGTGGCCAAACAGTGTTAAATCCCTGGATTGTTTTAGGAGGAGTGGCCACGACAGTCTGTCAGCCTAATGAATTTATAATGTAAGTTAAATCACTAAACAATCAAAGGCACTGATCTGAGGGATACAGTAAAAACCCTTTGAGCACCGTGTTGTGATCTTGTGGTGTGTCTCCTGATGAATAAAGCAGTACCTTCTCCTGCTTGCGTTTGTCCTCAGTACTCAACAGATGCCACATCTCTTTGTACATATTTGCTTTTTTTTTTAAACAGGATGTCCTTTTACTTCTCCCCACCTCTCCCCCCAGTCCTTTTTGATCCTATTCTCCTTTTGACAGGGGAATTAAGCTTCTAATCTTTAAAGGTAGTGGAGACTGTTTTGAACATAAATTTCTGCCACACTTATACATCCATTTCTAAACCATGTCCCAATTATCCTGTTAATGGCTGGAGAGAACTACAGAACTGCTGTCTTTAGAGCATTCTGTCCATTTAACAGTAGCTGATTTGGAATGTCCCACTGTTGTATGTTGCTCTATACAAACGAACTTGTGCATGATCCTACTGCTGGATATCTTATGCCCTGTGTAAAAAAGGTAATTTTTTCTCCTCTACCCTCTCTTATGTCTCAAAAAAATTGAAATAAGAGATGTCAGTTGGTGTGTGCCTGACTGCAAGCATTAATTTTTTCCAAGAAAGAAGGATTAGCACTTTTAAAACAAATCTTCAGTATTTGCTTCGATAATATTGCATAGCAATAAATCGCAAAGGGCAATTCTGTAATTAGTCCATTTTTAAACTGTGCAGTAAGATGCATGGATCTATGAAAATGTAATTATCAGCACTTATCCCTAATAACGTGTTTGATTCTTGCTGTGTAGTTAATATATGAATTCTTTGTTTGCAGGCCAGACAATGCAGTGCCAGGAGATGTGCTTGTATTAACTAAACCCTTGGGAACACAAGTGGCTGTAGCTGTCCACCAGTGGCTAGTTATTGTGAGTACACTGCAAAAAAAACAGAAATAGAGGGAAGAGGGGTGTGAGTTCAAGATGCCTTTCCTCATTCCCTCAACATGACAAAGTTCAGCTCAGCTGGGAGTCATCTGTCATCTCTCTCTCCTCCTTCCTCCTTGGAAGGCTCCAGCCTTCCTTACTCGTGTGCAAAATTCCTTTGGAATCAAGGATTTACAAATCTGTGCTTAGTGAGCCCGTCTTAATTGCACCTAATTCTTAGTTATTTCTCAGGCATTGCTGTAATAACCAAAATTGTTTGCTAACAGAACAACAGACTATCACCCTGGGCAACATCATGCCCTACTCCACCTGCCAAAGTAATTGGCAACACTTATTGATGGCAATTAGGCCAGGAATGCTCTCTCAGTGTTCTTGGGCTCGTGCACATGGAGGTTTATCTGCGTTTCACATGTATTGCCCTGTGCATTCAGTAAGAATATTTCTAGCAGCATTATGGATGTAGACATACTCCCATCTGTTACTTCAGGCAAAAATGTAACTACTGAACTGAAAAGTAACTGCAAAATTGGCATCTGCTTATGTTGTCTGGCTCCGTGTCTTCCGAATTATAACTGCTCAGTTTACACTCTAAAAAGATGCATCTTTTCTACTTTTGGGACTCCTGAGCCAAAAGACTGGCAGAGGAGTGAGCTGGAATCTACTTTGGTTTGGCTGTTGGCCACTGCATTGTCAGATGAATTCTAATTAACACAGCTAGAGTTAGCAAAGTGGGAGAGAACCAGCTTAAACCTTCACTGGAGTCTGAAGCGTGAGCAACAAGGGAAAAATATTTTTCTCTTTCTTCATAGTGTCTGGCTTAGCAATTTTAACCTGTTTAGCATCCACAGGTACAAGGATCAGGGCCTCAGATAATCTTGATAGGAAAATGAAGTGAAACAACAAGACCCCAATTCCATAGTGTGTTTTCTGGCCATAATCTTACTTCTTAACGTGTCTTCTTGTTGTACTGATGAGCAGACTTTCAAATTAAGGCTATTCTGAATTTCCACATATTTTAAATGCTATTAATTTCCTCAACAGTCAAACATTTTCTCCTCCTGAAAAATGAGGAGAGCCAGGAAATCAATACTGCTATTATGTGTAAACAGAATATCTCTTTGATTGTGGTAGGAAAATTTCTGAGTAGCTGTGCTACCATTTCTTTAGCTTTGTTTTGTGAAAGCTCAGGGAAAGTGAAACCACATTTAATTACCCATCACAAATCCACCTGTAAATCAAATTTTGATTTGATTTGGATTTCATAATAAAAAGTGTGTGTGGGAGAAGGTCTAGTATAGCGTGTTTATGCATAGGTAAGAAAGGAAAACTGGAATGTAGAGATATACATGCTAAAGGCATGGAAGGGGGTGCTGTGATGTGCCCCTTCAGAGAGGGTTTTTTAGCTCTTTGCTGTTGTGTACAGACCCTTCCTGTTTGGAAATCCAGCCTTGCTTTTTTAACCTGTTCAGGAAGTTTTGCCAACTTTTCTGCCTTAATTCCCTGTTGACGAACCCCAGTATCTTGACTGCTGTAGTGGAAATAAATTTGGTTCCAATTCACGTGTTTGTGGCTCTTCTACCTTCTACTAGCCTTGAGTTCTGCTTCCCCATTGTTTGAGATTTCCATTGCCATCATCTGACCAGTTTCTGTCCTGTGATCAGAATTGTTTTTGAAACCTAAGGCAGGATGACTGCTCAGGTTTTTTTCAGTCATTCCCAGAGTAAGAATAATCACTATTCTGTCATCTCTGTAACAGCCACACCTTATTTTTTGACTTGGTCTCTCATTTGTGTAAACAAAAATGCTTTTCTTTAATTGGTAGATGCAGTTTAACCTAGAATCAGAAACAGGTCCCACTGCCATCATTCCTTGCTCTTAAATAATTTATTTATTTTGACTGACCAGCCTTTCCCCCTTTAGCTGTTTCTGGATTCTCTCTTACACCCCTTTAATTCAGCACTCATTTGTTAAGACAAGCTCCGTCCCCAGTGTAGCATCACCCACCATTTCTTAGTAGTTCCTGCACCTTTTGTTAAGATGTTTGTTATATATATGGTTTATTACTATACATTTACTCTATGGAATGGCAGTGTAGGTATTGTGACTTCAAAAATCCTGTGTTTTCTGACTTTCAGTTCTCTGCAATTTTATTTTCATTGCAAAAAAAAAAAAAAGTGAAATCAGTTTGTAGTGTGGCTTTTAAAAATAAAATAGTGGCTTTGTTTCATTCTGGATCTGGAATCACTTCAGCTTTGAATGAAACAATTCCCCTTTATAAAGGTACTGTTTCCTAAATTGTTGTGAAACCTTTCTGGGACAAAGAGCATTTATGGGACTAAGATGAGGAGATGAGACCATACCAGACACTGGAGCATGGGTGGAAGATGGTTGGAAAGGAGGTTTATGAAACTGCCTTAATCCTAAACGAGAGTGATTATATCCTGCCTTAGCATACATTCCTCTCACCAGGACTGGTGGATATCTGGTCTTTCCTGACCAAAGTGTCCAGGGGTGAAATCAAGAACAATCTCTTAAAAGCACAAGAAGCCAGAAATTACAAATCTCAACATCGAGCAACAAAGTTCTTTTAATTTGGCAAGGAGCTCAATCCAGAGAGTTGCCTTGAAGGAGTTCTTTCCCTATAAGAGTATATTCCACTCCACTCCACTCAGCTGCTGAAAGTAGGATTTGAGGTGCTTAGTGCCTAATAGATCTTTAAATGAACTTTGCTGGGGTACAGCAGACTAAGGCACACATCTCTGACTGGAACATTTTGCACCTCTCTAACTGTTTAAAAAAAAAAAAAGTACATTTTGGGGTAAGGGTTTGGGGTTTTTTTTAAGTGGTCAGGGTATGCTTTAAAATGTACAGCTGAAAATCTAAAAGAAACATCTTTATTTCATCCGTTAGCCTGAAAAATGGAATAAAATCAAACTGGTGGTAACACAGGAAGATGTAGAACTAGCATACCAGGAGGCAATGATGAATATGGCACGGCTGAACAGGGCAGGTAAGGAGAGATGTGTGTGTGCTGGAGGGGAGGGATTGGGAAATGTTCAGTTCCATATCAATTTCATTTCACTGCCTTGGGGAATTGTGACACGGTCACTTTGTCCCTTTCATTCTGCCCCATCTCTGCTGTTCAGCGTTAGTGAAACCAGCAAATTAAAATCACACCCTCTTGGAATTATACAGCAAAAACACAAAGTTGCTGGATATGATTATGACTCATGTGAGTGCTGCAAGTAACATCCCAGTGAGTTAAAGGATGTTTTAAAGGGAAAAGCATTGGATTTGTTCCTTATTTTCTTGCATATTTGTTCCATATTTTCTTGCATAGAGAAAGCTTGACTGCGAGAAGATTAAAATAATTTGAAATTGAATAAAAAAAAAACAACTCTAAACTTATGTAAGCTTTAATTTAAATTTTGGTTTAAAATATTCTGCTTTCTTCTAACTCGGTCTTGCACTGTGCTTTCTACAGTGTTGAGTATGTATGTGGAATATGATTTTTTTTTTCCTGTTTGTCTTTTTCCTGTTCCTGTAGTGGGGGTTTTTTTGGGTTTTTTTTGTTTGTTTGTTTTTTTTGGGTTTTGGGGTTTTTTTGTTTGTTTGTTTGTTTGGGGGGGTTTTTTGGGGTTTTTTTGTTGCTGGTTTTTTTTTTTTTCTTTCAATTTTGGTGGTAGAGGAAAGTTTCTGCTTTTACCCTAGAAGTTTTAATCCAGGATTTCCCTTCTTTATTCAAGTATCTTTTGGCAGAGTAGAGAATTGAATTGTTTCCTTCTCAGTTGAAGGAGCAGGAATAGTTAAATATCTCTTTTCCCCGTTTATTCAGTTTTCATTTCTTATGTCATCCCCCTGGTTTTTCATTCTTTGTCAAAGCTTTCCAGGAAAGATAAATGACCAGCATTGTCTTTGGAAAAGAGCTGAGTCCTGCCCGTGTCTTGGGAAGCACCCAAAGAAAGGCAGATCGTTCTTGGCTTTGTTTTTCTCTGCTCTTGTCAGACACCTTTAACAACACATAAATACTCTTTACCGGTGCGATTGTCCTGCATACAGGGGTGCCCTTTTCCTGCCAGGAGCTGCAAATGTGCGGGAATTTCACACACCTGAAGGTGTGGGGAGGCTGGGAGCCTTCCCCCACAGCCGCAGGCTTTGTTCTTCACCTCTTAAACACCAAGTTCTGGTGTCACCATTGCAGGGCGGCAGGGGAGAGGTGAGAGAAGACTGAGCTGCGTCTGGTCCCTACCCTGAGTGGAGCAAAGCTGAGCTCAAACCTCCCTGGCCCTCAGCTTCGGGAAGTTTGGGTCTGAAGCAAATCCCTGTTTCTTCGACTGCCAATATAAACGAGTAGCACATGTCTAATACACCGTGCTCATAAATGCAACTTCCACGATGGATTTTCAGCATGATTTAATATCATAAATACAAATGGAGTTTTTAAAGTGTTACGTGCACTGTTGCTGAATTCCAGTTCTCTTCAAGCACTATTTTATTTTAATTATTTAACCCAACCTGGTTTGCATTAAAGGAATGCAACTTCATTTGGACCGTGCACAATATTGTTAAAACACTTTCCTGATGATTTGGAATTTTCTGATTTGGTGTTCCTTCCCTTCCCTCTCTTGTAGCTGCTGGACTCATGCACACTTTCAATGCACATGCAGCTACAGACATCACGGGATTCGGGATCCTGGGGCACGCACAAAACCTTGCCAAGCAGCAGCGGAACGAGGTGTCCTTTGTTATCCACAACCTCCCCGTCCTGGCTAAGATGGCTGCTGTCAGCAAGGCCTGTGGCAACATGTTTGGCCTCATGCACGGGACTTGTCCAGAGACTTCAGGTAGGTGACAGCTGTGCCACCCTCTTCCTTTCTTACACCTGCACCTGAGAATTCCATTTCAGACACATTAATCATGTGCTCTGCATTCAGAGTCACTTTGGTTTGGCACCTGGCCAGGCTAAGGAGCAGCAGCCACACGGCTGTTCACAAATAATTCCTTCAGCCTTGACTTCCAAACCACCATCCTGTCCTGAATGTCTTCTGCTCCCTTATGGAACTCTTACTGCAGAAAACCTGCAACCCTCCAGTTTGCACCTAGAAGTTGGTGATGATTCTGAATTCTTTTGAAACCTGTTTTTCTGTGTTAACTCCAGAACAGTGGATATCTGGAAATTCCACCACATTGGGCACAGTTTTCTTAAAAGCAAAGCCACTGGCAGTAGTCTTGCCTGACAAAGGATGGTGTTTGGTTTATTACTAGAAAATTTAGTGTTGGCAGCTGAGGCCTTCTCTGTCCACAGCATACAGACATCCAAGAATACAACTTACAGCTTTTCTCCCTTACTTTTATAAAAAAAAAAATTTAGCAGATTAAAAAAAAGTTTCTGAGCAACATTTATTACTTGGGTTCAATAAAGCTGCCACTTGCAGTGACAGTGAGTACAACAGGCTGTACTGAAAACCTGGCTATGGACATAAAACATTTACAGAGTCATCAGGTGATGAGAACTTCTGGTGGTGTTTAAGTTGCCTTATTAGGAGTAGGCTCTTCTCTAAGGAGCTAATCACAGTTGTCTGCTGGATGTCTTTCTATTTAATTTTCCCCTTGAATCTTCTATCCTGCTTAATTTTGTTTTTTTCTAATTTAGTCAGACTCTTCTTTCTCTTTGGGAAACAGAGATATGCAGCAATTAATCTTTTTCTCTTACCTCATTTCCCTGCCATCTTCTGGCTCTCCAGAAGTATCATCCACGTTCTCTGCAGTTCACAACAGAGGGGGCCCCTTGAAGCAAAACAGCCTGAAGAGCTGGAAAAAAGCATCACAGTGAGAGCCATAAACTTTTCCCCTAGTGAATACATAACTTACCCCGATCTGCTGAGTTGTTCCTCGGCCATCTGTGCTGGAGCAGACACTCTGTCCTACAGAGATTGTGTGGCTCAGATGATGTGTAACAGGATATGGGACGTGAACCCTTTTCAAACTCCGAGTCAGTCAGAAGGGAGCAGAAATACCTGGTGGCAGCTTGGCAAGCTGTGTCGGTGAGGTGGAGAGCACCAGTCAGATTCCTACTACGCAGGAGCCTTCCTAGCTGAGTGCCAGTAGCATTTATTATTTGGAAATAGCACGACAGAGCTGGTTGTGCAAGATGCTCCTTCAGGTGAGTGGCTGTAGTAGAGGTTTGGGTAGCAGTTGGTGTGAGACTGGTTTAGCTGCAAACCAAGTGCTGATGTCTTCAGAGCTGCCCATCCTGCACCTTGGGGATAACCCAGTTCTCTTTCATGGAGGAATGTAAAACGGTGCAGATGGATGCACTGCTGGGAAGTGGGAAATGCCTGACTTTGGAATCTCTTCTGGGGGTGAGAGCAAGAGGTCTCTTGGAAATGCTGAGCAGCTCGCCTTGGGCAGAGATGGATGATGATGATGGGAAAAGCAGGGAGCCACGTGTGGTTGGGGGTGGACTGTGGGTGCCTCCAAACCCGTCTGTCTGATCTGATCACAGCTGTGTTCGTCACAACAGAGGCGGCCACAGGGATTTGTCACAGGGCAGTGTCTGCCAGATACCCAAAAGATCCACAGCCACGTGGGCACGCTGGCCAGGCTCTGGAAGCTGAATAACCACCCACAGGCTTGGGGCTTGCACTGCAGGGCCTGGCAGCGTGAGCACGGCTCGTAGCATTCCGAGCAGGCTCTTTGCACACCTCCTCTCCTGGCCTTGGTTTATGTGAAGGCCAAGGCCTGCCGTGTGCCAGCTGTGAGGAGCCCTGCTGGGGCTGCTCAAGGCTCTGCTTGCTCTAACACAGTCACTTCTTCTCTCTTGGCTTCAACTTCTAGACACGCTCCGTCTGTAGCTTCTTCATCCTGGGAACAGATGTTTTTCAGCGGAGTGGGCAGGCAGTACGAAATTTACTGGAAAACTATTTGAATGGATTTTAAGGTTATTGTGCTGGGGTTTTTTCCGCTTTGTGCATTTGTTAGGCACCTGTTGACAAAAGCCAGCGTTGAAAAGATGTATTATGTCATCTGTTCCATCCTTCAGGCACTCTTGCTAATGGTGTAGTCTCCTAAAATTGCACTTTTATATGATTTTGCACTCTTTTAGGGAACTCCTTGGTAATGGTTAAAGTTGCAGTCAGGCATTTGATTTCAAAAGAATGGGTTGTTTGTTAGAGTGGCTACTTGCAGAGATAAGTCACAGAGTTACTCTGGGACATTTCATACATGTATGCATTTTTCAATCCTTATAACTTTTGATTGGTGTCAGATTACTCTTTTAGTGTAGTAGAGATATCTCAACAACTTGGTATTTGTGGAGATTTGGTGGCAATAGGCAGCTGGATGGAAAAGAAGGGCAAGGCTAATGATGTCATTGTGGGAGAAAGCCATTAGCAGGAGCAAGGACTTGGTTTTGATTCATGAACTATTTGTATCTCTGCTCGTAATTACAGAGCTTTGTCTGGCCCGCTTTTGAAGTGTTCTCTGCCTCCTTCCCTGCTTGAAATACTACTTGTCAAAACCAGCAAGGTTCAAAGCCTCTTAAAAAACCCCTTTTGTTCTAGAAAAGATAAGCCACCAAATATCTACATCCTTTCAATCCCCGAAAAGCAGAGCAGCTGGGAATGCCAAGAACACAGACTAGCCTAAAAAAACATAGTGGAGAACCTTAAGGGCTTACCCAAAGGGTTAAAGAGACTGGTAATGCTGGTTGAAAGTGTAACCCATAGCCTTTTTTAGCATTATTGATCAGACTTGGATGTAGCCAGCAGGTAGGAAGGGATTTTTTTTTTTTCCCCCACTGGAAACTGGGATTTTGTACCCGATTTTGGTCTTGCCAGAGAATGATAAGGGGGTATGTGTACAGGTATGTGTTGCAGGAAGAGTGTGTGTGGGGAAAAAAATGAGTAAAGATTCTTTTTCTGCTCTTTCTTGTTTCCTCTTTTACTATGGTTGCACCATGATGTAGGTTTCTCTTCGGTTGGATTCAGAGCCTTCCATGGGAATGCCACATCATTCCTTTGCAATTAATTTGTCTGTTACATCTGGAGTGGCTATAGGCACTGCCAGCAAGCCTGTGGGTTTTTTTGTTGTTGTGTTTGATGGAAATACTGGGATGTTATTTTGAAATGTCAGAGAGATTGGCATTTTTTGGCCAGCATACTTTAAGATATACAAAATCTAAAAAAAATTCACTTTCACACTTTCACTTACCCTTTTAATTAACTCCTCATCTTCAGTAGCTGCTGCTTTGTAGCCCTAAATGAGAAGTGTCTTTAGTCACCACCAAGGGGACTGTGTGCTCAGAAAAGCAAACATCCAGGTGCCCACGCTGCTGAGGAGTTGTGTGTGGAGGAGGCACCAGAGGCCAGGGTGTCCTGCTCAGCCCTTTGCCCCAGGACTGGCTCAGAGCTGGTGGCAGAACTTGTGATGATGAGAATGCTTTGTGTCAAAGAGTAAGTGAGGCTCAGCATGTGCCCAGATTCTGGGGTGTGTGAATCTGCTTTCTCCCTGTGTTCTCCAAAGATTTTCAATTCACTCACCAACCTATCTTTTTGCAGTGTTTTGGGATTCTAAGAGTGGAACTGCTTTTAGGTTAAATTGTGGAGTGGTGAGCTTGCTAATTCATTACTGCGCTGCTTCTGAAAGCTTCATTAAGTAAGTGAAGTAATTTTAGTTGAGTCTGAAGAAAAAAAATTACAGGAAAGGTTAAAAAGGTTAGAAAATTGTCAAAGGGGTCACAAGGGCTGTCACAGGGAACACTGGATCAAGCCTGTGTTTCATGTTCCGGCTCTTGCATTCTCAGCAGGGCAGTGGTCCCTGCTTTGATGAATGATTTCATTGCAGCCAACAGGATTACTCAGAGAATCAGCTGCCACCAATATGTGGTTACAGGTATCTGCATATGACCTTTATGCAAAATGTTTCTGTGCTGGGGCACTCCGCAGTCCTCTGAGGAAGGTTACAATGCCGGTGTTGTTTCAGTACGTCATTTGTTGGCATCAGTACCACGTCCTTTTGCCAACATCTTTTGTGTGTATTTGGCTTCATTTATATGAAACCAAACACTGCATTCAGGCACGGACATCTTGCTGTAGGGAAGAGCTCGGGCTTCCACTTTGTCTTTTCTCGGAGTCTTTGGAGTTCAGCAGAAGGATGAAGGACGACTCCACTGAAGTCACCGAGTGCTTGTCGGAGCAGGGGCCTGGCAAACTAAAGCTGAAACACTTTGCAGCGGGGTGTGGTGACGCTCTGCTCTGCTCTTTCCTTTGCAGGAGGTCTCCTCATCTGCTTACCACGAGAGCAGGCGGCGCGTTTCTGCGCCGAGATCAAGTCCCCGAAATACGGCGAGGGCCACCAGGCGTGGATTATCGGCATAGTAGAGAAGGGCAACCGCACGGCCAGGATCATAGACAAACCCCGGATCATCGAAGTGGCACCACAGGTGGCCACCCAGAACGTCAACCCCACGCCCGGTGCCACCTCTTAATAGAGATGAAATAGCTGTTTGTTTTTAAATAGATCTATTCCCTTATCATCCTACAATTTAAAGAACTGTAAAAAAAGAAAAGAAAACTTGTTGTGTCTGCACATCTGGTGGCCTTAGGTCAGTTTATGAGTGGATACAAATAATAAAATCCATTGCCTTTTTTTCCTGTTACATTAACTGAAGATGCACCTAATCTTGAGGCAGCTTCTGAGTTGAGAATTATATTGTTATCCAATACTGTTGATTCATTTTGAATCTTTAGACACTTATCTCTTGCCGCATAGGCTCTTTTTAAAGGTGCTTTCACGTAGCACAGACATTACCAGTAGTAGTGTCAAATAGCAGTTTGTGTCCTTTCATTATGTGTATATTTATCATGAATCTAATTTCGATGCCTTGAGTGATATTCCGGAAAGGCAATAAATTGACAAGCGACACAGTGGGTTACCCAGTAGTAAGAGGTTGCATGATTGCATTCAATCTTTGCTTTTTTTTTAAAAAAAAAAAAAAGATTTTATTTTATTTTCGAAATTTTTTGGGTAAGGTTTAGTCTTACCAAGAGCATCTACGACCCTGGACATTGCTTGGTAGTGCACTCAGTTTAAACAGCAAGTGCTGACTTTTTGCATGGAAAGCGCTTCAGAGTCGAAGGAGTAATTTTGAATTTCATTATTTGTAGACCTGACAATATTTACTGTATTATCGATGATTGTTTTCTTTATTGATAGTAAGGACAAATAATTTTGGTTTTTTTTTTTTTTTTTTTTTTTGCAACGTGATTGGATGTGCTATAGTGCAACAAAGGTTTTGCAGACCAAAAGGAGGTTACTGTATAATATTCATTTACAATTCACTATATAAATAACTACACAAATAATTTTTAAATATAATCAAACTAAAATAAACCTCTGTTCTGTGGATGGTAGTGTTTAATACATTTTATATTTTGTATAGTGATTACAAGCCTTTTTTTGTTTCTTTAAAAATCAGCAGCTGTTTAGTATAATTCTTAGTATTATTTTGTTCTTTGCTCAAATACAATTTTCTGCACGCTTTTGTGATCTGTGTTTAAAACCAACATTGCCAACAATGCAGCTTGAACTTAAGCTTGTTATTCAAAATAAATATTTAATTTTTTTTATTGCTCTTGTATAAGTGCATGACCTTTTTTGATTCCTAGCTGAATTATTCACTGGAAAGAGGAGAAATCCTAATTTTTCAAGTTTCTATTGCATGTGTGATTATATTAATAATTGTGTTCACTCCTTGAATCACTTCTCCGAGCTGTGCTGTCCAGTGGCGACCTCCAGTAAAGCTGAGGGCAAGTAGGTTATCTCCAAGTCTATCACCTACTTGATTTTATTTATTTTACTTACCAGCACCACGTCCTGCAGCATTTTGAGCTGTTCCCCTGCGAGTGCTCCTGTGCCTGCTGTGAGAGCTCGTGGAAGGGCTGCTGGAGTCCCCCCTTTTGGGGGGGAGCTGCCCCTGCCCCGACACTCCCTGCTCTCCTGAGCTGCGCTGAACCCGCTCCCGAAGCTTCTCCCACGTGCTGGAATTTGCTCCTTGATGGCCAGAACTTCGACAGGAATTACAGAGGCTTCCATCTATCAAGAATGAGTTGCTGGGTCAGACCGAGTCTCGTGCATCGTGCCAGGTTTAAATTTTCCAGTTCCTCGTGATGGCATCTCTGGCAAAACTTCCCTCACCTTTTTCCACTCAATCGTGTTTTCAACAGACACCTTTTGCAAAGCTAGATTTATTATTTTTTTTAATCCCCCCCATTGTGAGTAGTTCAAACCGTACAGTTCCTCACACTCCTTTTCCTGGAAGTCTGAGCGTTGTGGGTTCACCACAAAACCTCAAAGCAGTAACTAAGTTTTTGACTCTGCTTTGAGGAATAAAAAAACCAATAAAACCTGTTAGGTTTTTCACAGCAGTTCTGAAAATAAAGTATCAAAAACCAGTCGTGTAAAAAACACCGATTTAATTTTTTTTTTCCCTGCTGTTTTGTGATGTTCTTTTTCACTTTATGGTCGTGGGCAGGACTGTATCTATATAGGTTTAGTTTAAAAGAAACTCCTTAAGCAGACTGAACGGGTGCAGAATTGTTGAGTTCTGCAGGGGAGTGCTTGTCACAAAGGTCTGTCCGAGCCGAAACTGGATGTGTGTCCATTCCCCTCCGGCAGAAGGAGGTCATTGTGGGTCCATGCTGTTGGGTTTTTTCTCTCGTTGCGATCATGGTTTCATCATCCAGGTGTGAAAGCAGCACTGTCCTTCCCCAGAAGGTTCCTCTCCGAGGGAAGTGTCAGAGGACGCCGCTCATCTCTGCACCTTCCGAGGAAGACTTCCCGCCGCAGGCAGCTACAAAAGGAAAACCCCTTGGGTGAGCCGATTTGAAAGCCTCTCCCAAAGCTTCCTGATGGCTGGAATTTACATCCCAGAGCGCTTCCTGGTGCACCGCTGAGTGGGTGATAACGTGGGAAGTCCTCTGTGAGCATCACCTTTGTTTTTGTGAAGTTTATCGAATTGTTTTACTAAATCACAGACAGTAGATGCCAGTGAGCTCTAGGAGGATTTATTGTAAGGGACTGGCAAGTCCTAAGTCGCCATTAAACAAGACACTTAAGAGATTCCCCATAAATGAAGGGGGTTTTTGACATGCTGATGTCAAAAAGCTGTGAGAAAGCAACAGTGATCAGTTGTTTCCAGTAGCCGTGTCCAGTCATTTATACGAACAATGTACTTTGTTCCACACACAGGCATCTCTGCACGCACCAGCTCCCATTCCTGCCTCTAAAAGTCCGGCCAAGCTGTGAAAAGAGTGGAGAACAAAAACCTTTATTTGAAAAGAAATCTTTCTTTTTGATTTAATAATCGAAATATTCACTGTGTAACAAATCAACGCATTTAATAAGTAGCATGTATTTTTGGGAAGTTTGTAACAGTTGTTGCTCTTTAGCCTCAGCGTTTTGCTTTCTCCCCCCTGCATCAGGGAGAGAAAGAACACTCTTAAAATCTGTGGCAGTATATAAAACCAAAATAATTGGGTCCTTTTTGTTAGGTATTACTTTGATTTCACGTTCTGCTCTGAATTCAGGCTTGAACTTTTTCTAGTGAGGAGATAATGAAAATTAATGTGACAGCTGCGGTGAGAGGGCAGCAAACCTGAGTGGGCAGGGTGGCTGATATTTAGTGCTTCACTGATTTTTCACTGGAATTCAGGTGAGCGGTTGGGAAGAGTCACCCGAGTTCACGAGATGTGATTGCAGCAGCCCCTGTGACCGGTGCTTGGAAAGGGGAAAGGTAATAAAATCCCCTCTTGTTCAGCCCTTTGGTAGGTGTTCTTGCCAGCCCATAAGGCAGAATGGGATCCCTTTTGGGAGCTGATGTCCCTTTTGGGACATCAATAGGAACGCTGTGTCCCTAAGGGAGTTCTTCCTTTCTGGCTCATTGGCTGCTGAGGTTGGCTGGCACTGCCAGAGCCAACCACAACTGGGGTTTTTTACACTTTCTGCTCGGAGCGCTGGTGGATCCAGCTGTCTCCGGCATTTCAAAGGGATCTGTGTGGGTAAAGAAAGGATGGGCAGCCCCAGCTGAGAAGTTTGGGACAGCTGGAGAGAAGCCTGGCAGCAGCTCCTCCTCAGGATAAGGGTTGACCAAAGCTTGGAATTCAGCAGAGGCCAGGAACAAAGCAAAGCCCAAGGTAGAGACGACATTGAGGCCCCTGACACTTTACATGTACTTTGTCACTATGCCCCTTATTTTGCTCTCTGATGAATCCTTATCTCCCTTTCCCTCCTCCCTTCTACGTATCCACAGAAGCCCTTCTTGACTCCTCTGGTGATGAGAAATGAACCTGCACGTTGGTGGTGGATTTTGTTGTTCTTGTTATTGTCTCATCAACATCTGTTTTCCCTGGCATTTCAGTTAAAAAAGCTAATTTTGCTGAGTTGGAGCAGCTGCCACTTCCCACCACAGTAAATTAAGCTTTCAGAAGACCTCATCTTTGGAATTACAGTTCTGATCATAATGTGGATTTTAATAGTCAATTGAGATGCTTATTAAATTATAAGTCTGTGCATTAGGAATGTTCCTGTGCTGCTGGAGGAATCTCTATCGTTTAGTTTTTATTAGTTTTGTGATTTAATGAAGAGAAAACATTAAAACTAAAAGCCAAATGCAAACCATCTGTATAAAAATGTTCTATAAAATTCAGGAAACTGACAGACATAGCTGTAAAAGTACTTTGCAAAGACACAGCCTCTCTAAAATGCCATCCATTTTAATACAATGATTAATGCCACCATCAGTTTCCTTAACAAAGAAAATTTCCCCCTTCTTTTCCTGTATTTCAGCCTGTATTTCCGTGATGCTTATCAATGGATTTGAAAATTATTCACTCTGGACTGTTTAGATGCAAAGGATGGCTTTTTTTTAGGGGGGAAAGGGGGTTTTGTTTGTTTTTGGTTTTGTTTTTTCTTTTTTTACGTGTCCACACGCTTCTAATTGTAGGGGTGTGGCTGCACCGCAAGCAGCCCCCGTGTCACTGTGTGGTGGCAGCGGAGATGGATCTTTTGTGGTGTTAAAAGTTCGATCCCTCAGCGGGAGGGTACAAACCCAGGGCAGTGACCTCAGGGCGCTGCTGCCGCCAAGGTGGGCGCGGTGTGCTGAACTCCTTGGGGTGTGGTGGAATACACAGTGACTGCGATGGAGATCGCCAGAGAGGCTGTAAGTAAAAAGGAATAATGGTATTTAATGCCAAAGGGTTTTGCGAGGCTCTTCTTGTTTAAAAATGCATATATTTGGAAAAGGTCCATCCAGAGGGTGGCTGGGCACTGGGACGGGCCCCCCAGGGAAGTGGTCACAGCACCAAGGCTGACAGAGTTCAAGATGCTTTTGGACAGCGTTCTCGGGCACAGGGTGGGATTCTTGGGCTTCTCTTACACTGGGCCCGGAGTTGAACTGATGGTTCTTGTGGGTTCCTTCTGACTCAGGATGTTCTATGATTCCATCTCTCTTTATGTAAGCGTGTGTTATGTATATATAAAAGCATCTTAGTTCTCAAACTCCTGAATCAGTACAGCCAAATCCCTACTTTTTGTTATTTTTTTTTTCAGATATGAAAGACACCTTTGCATAAGATGCTGTCAAATCACATATGTGTGGAAGAAACACAATACGCATGAGTAGTATTGTTCTGCTTCATCTGTTCGATGGGGCTTTTACCTAAACTTTGAAACAGATGAGATTTATTAAGGTTTCTGTTTCAGTTTGGATTGTGAAAGCAATTGCAGCATAGATCTGAATTATATATCAGCCTTTCAATGCAGGTATAATTAGGAGTTCAATAATAACGCTATTACTTCATTTGCTTTTTTTTTTGTTTCCCCTTACTAGTTTGATTTGAGGGACTTTCATTAACTTTCTGTTTCCTTATCACTAAGAGTTTTCCTATAGCTCATGAGCCAGCGGTCTGATTTCGTTGGCAATGGAGGGTGCTGTCACTGCTGCTGCTGTTGTACCTTGACAGAGCCTGTACTCTTGCCTCCGTGACTCCACAAAATCGTTTAGACGGCTTTTTCCTGGGTTCCCAACATTGTTTGTCCCACTTTTCTGAACAGCCTCTTCTGTTAAGCCCCTGAAGGCAGTGACTCCACCAAGCATACCATAAGAGCCGTGAGCAGGAATGCACCACAGACCAGGGCAGTTTCTAAACCTGTTGTAGGTTACTTCAATCAGTGCGAGTTCTGCTACTGAGTATTAAAGGGAACCAGCTTCCAGGATATTATGTACAGGAGCCCTTCCTACCCATGCCTTGGCTTCTGGTCACCTGCAGCACTAACAGGAAGCTTTAGCGTATTGACAGCTGAGTTTTTGATCCACCACATCAGATTCCAGCAAAACCTGTTGGAGAATGCTTCCCAGAGCAGCTGTAAGCAGTTTTGCAGCACACCCTGTCATCGTGAGGCTGCCTGGAGCTACAGGAGCCTTGTGATGGTGCCTCAATGGGAGCAGGGCCTGGACTGCTCATGAGCGTTTGTTTTACGGACAACCTGGCAGGTGTATGATCTGCTTTCACACCGGGGCCGCAAAAATCTCTCCAAACGTTTTTAGGGAGGGATGAAGCAATCTGACGGTCTCCTTAGAGACAGGAGATAAGGCATCGATCCATGCCGGCCTCAGCAGCGCGTTGAGCCAGCGCTGCTCTCCGCACGGGGCTGATGAAATCCGCAGTCAGCGCTGGCAGAGAACGGGAAAAAGAGGGGAAGAGTGGGGACGAACGTATAGAAATCCGCTCGGAAAATTCTGAGCTCTCCGCACGCCCGGCCTGCCCTCCCTCAGGCCACTCCGGCCCGGGGCTGCAGCCGGCCCGCGGCTCCCGGCGCTCCG
>VWZN01005960.1:1163541-1192366 GCA_013396955.1 Regulus satrapa | reverse complement strand
AGCCCTTCGCCCCCCGCGGCCTTGTGGCTCCCTGGTTTGTCCTACGGGCCTGGGAGGGACACACAGGGTGCCGCGGGCAGCCCTTCCGTGGCAGCCCCGGCTGGAATTCTGGGGTCAGCGCCTGGCTCACTCCAAAAGCTCTCCATGAGCTTCAGCCCCGCAGCCTGTGGGGAGCTGGGACGTTCTTCTTGACAGCTCCCCCAGACGGAGCCACAGGCTTCCCTGCGGAGAATTTGCCTCCTAGAGATCCAAGGAGTTTGGAGAGATAAACTCCACATGAATAAGAAATTGCGCGGCAAGTCACAGATTTCCTTGAAAGGTACGGATTTGACTGGTAGAGCAGCAGCAGGAAAAACATCAAGGTTTGGTTTGTGAGGAAATTTTGGTCTTTGCCTAAGACAAAGGATACCTGTGTAGAAATAAGTTTTTACATTGATATGTCCCGTGGTTCCAAAAATTAAGTGGAGACTGCTTGCTGAGAATATTTTTAAAGCTGCTGTCATAAATGTTGCTTTAAGAAAAAAGCTGGTTTTTCACAGAGCAGAGTGCTGACAGGTTACCTCTGAATTATAATACTTAGAAGAGAATGTGATCAGACAGGACGTAGGAGTCCGCAAATCGATTAAAAATATGAAGGCAGATGGATAGTTGTTGACTCAGACTGCCATAACATAAGTAGGAACACAAAAATTAGAAATAAATGATAGGAAAAGCGCCCTGGTCGTAAAGATACAGGAAGTAAGGAGAGGTGCTGCACAACCTGTTTGTTTTTAAATCTGGGTCATGATGCAAATAGGTTTGGACAAAAACAGCTAAGCTGGTCTGGAGCAAGACAGGTGTGTGGGTAAAGTCAGTTGCAGACTGATAAGAACAGATTTATTTCATCCATCAAATGGTGCATCAGTTCACTGGTTTGGTTTTAATCTCTGCACCTCGTGGTTTCAGCTGTCCAAGCGACCCAGACCTGTCCTCCGAGTGTTGCGAAGGCTCGAGAGCAAAGCCAGCGAGGGGAAGCAGCGCCGCAGAGCCTGGGAGGAAGGTGCTGGAACGGAGCCCAGCCCCGGGTGCTCTGTCTGCTGTCCCCCATTCGGAGAGGTGGAGGTGCTGAGGAGAGCCCCAAGCTGGGGTTCAGCCAGTGCCTGTGTCTCCATCAGCTGGCTGTGGGCATTTAGGAGCCTGCATGGTCGGGAGTGCCATATTCACTGAAATTAGGCCTGAAATGTGGTGTGTGGAGCACTAGTGCCCTCAGTTGGGGGATTCCTTGCTGTGGGACGTGCTGTGGCAGTTGCCAGCTGGTCTCCCCTTGTTCTTCTCTCTGTCTTCCATCCAGTTCCCAGCACCTTTTCCTCCCTCTGGCTCATCATTTTTGCCACGCATTTTTCCACGTGTCATTCTTCTCCTACCATATGTGACTCTTGACAAGATAATGTTTAAGCTTCCTGGTGGGGACCATCAACAGACACAGCTGCTGTGATGAAACCTGTTTCTTATTCCCAAAGCATTCATGCTTTTATGAGCAGTAGAGGAAAATCAGTGGTTTTCATAAAACCCTGAAGCAAACGTGCGTGTGCAGACCGTGAAAATGCTCAGTTTTGTTATGGATGACGCTTCAATTCCATGCACAAAAAGCTCTTTTGAGACTTCTTTAACAAGTGGGGTTTAATTGCCCTGATGATGAGAATGTGTCTCTGCATAGAAAAAACAAATGCTTTTTAAAAAACCTGTTGAAATGAATTGAAGGACAAGCCTAAAGCTCTCCTCTCTTCCTGCTATCCCTGTCATTTGGGAGGGACCTGATCTCTGCAATAACTGGAGAGAAGGTGAGGGTTTGCAACACCGTACCAGAATGTGAAACCTTGGGTTTACTCCTATTGCTTTATTATTTTAGATTATTTTCATTTTTAGAATGTTTTTATTATCATTTATTATTATAGAAGCAAAAGGAACAAGAACATGGATTGAGTGTCCAGCACAGCACCTGCCTTTGAGATGAACAGCACTGTAGGATTGAGGACTCACGCTTGTAGATAATGTTCTAATCTATTTCTCTTGTTGGCATATTCCTTAATTCCCACCCCAGATAAGCATTCCTACTTCAGCCCAAGTCAGTGTTGTTCCTCATTCAGGGAGATACCGGTAAGCTCCGTCTGCCTCGGTAGGGATAAAAGCAAAGCAGCCTTCAGAGCTCAGTTCTTTCTTCCCCCAAGCACACGTGTTGGTCGCTAGGAATGTTAACTGTCCCTCTGTGTCCCAGCTACACCCTGGACAACGATGTGCTGAGCCCAGAGCAGAGGCAGTTCTATGAGGACAATGGGTACCTGCTCATCAGGAATCTCGTTTCTGATCAGGACATCGAGCGCTTCAGGTACAGGCACTTGACTGACGTGCCGGGGGGAACTGGGGATCTTTGGCTTCTTCCAACATGGACATTCCCTCTGGTTTTGCAGGAGGGAGTTCACCAGGATCTGTAAAAGAGAGGTGAAGCCACCGGGAGTTATGATTATGAAAGACGAGTCCCTGAGATCCCAGTTTGGTCAGTCTGAAAAAGTGGTTAATAAAGTGCAGGACTTCCAGGAGGATGAAGAGCTGTTCAGATACTGCACTCTGCCAGAGGTAAAACAAAGAAAGGGGGTGGTAGAAGAGCCTGTTTGAAGGTGTCTCACCCTGCAGCTCACTCCCATAAACACACAAGCGAGGAAGGAAGATCAGGTCGGCTTCTAGGAGTGTTCTGCATGAACAGGGGATGGGGGGAGGTTGGGCCAGAGGACATAAAGCAGTCCTGCCCTGCCTCTGGTGTGGAGCCAGTCAGGAATGGGGCTTGGCCAAACCACGCAGGCTGGAGGGACAGGTCAGAGACATGTTCTGAGTGGGTTTTACCCAGGCAAACAGCCCGGTCCAGCCTTGCAGCCAGTACTCTAGTGGCAGATGCAGTTCCCTGGGAGTACCCTCTCCATCTTCCCCACCCCTCCCAGCAGCCTGCAGCACCTTCTTCCCTCCTGGCCTCCTCCCACCCACCATTCCCACTGGTGTGCCATGCCAGATCCTGCCTCCTGTCCTGCATCCCTCCCTCTTTCCCAACTTCCTCCTCCTGTACCCTTGTCCTCGGCCAAACATCCAGCTCCCAGTGCTTCCTCAGCAATATTTCCTCTTGGTTTTACATTTCTGATTTCTTTTTCTAATGTTTTCTTCCTTGTAGGTCCTCAAATATGTTGAGTGCTTCACAGGGCCAAACATCATGGCAATGCACACCATGCTGATAAATAAACTTCCAGATTCTGGTAAGGGAAACTTGGATTAGAAGAAAATGGATAAATTATTGTGTGCCAGAATTGAGCGTAGAATTTTAGAAAAACTGCAAAAAAAGTTAAACCCAAATGTACAAAGGCATTTTGGTGATAGTTTGTTTTCCTTTTACCTTGGTTTAATGAGACAACATGAGAAAATTCAGGAGAATTTTTGAGGCTGCACAAAGTCTAAATAGTATGGCAGATGAAGCAAGTAGAAATATCCTAACTGTGTCTATTTAAGGAGCAAAATCAATGGTAAAATAAGTATATAAATTATATATAAAAGGCTTTTTTTGATGTGGATGATGTTTCCATTTCCATGGGGGGAAAATAACAAGCAAAACTTCAAGAATATTTGGTTTTGTTTATGTTTAGACTTTGTGGAACAGAGCCTCTAGAGCAGAGACTCTCTGTGAAGGGTGCAGTCCATAAACTGAGATTTTTTTTTTCCCTTTTTGAAAAAGAAAGCTAAATAAACGTGAGCAGGGTGCAGCACAGACAGGCTTGACTCTGCTTGCATCACACCAGTACATCCAGTGCCTGCACAGCACAGCTCTTGGAAAGTCTTGGTGCTGGGGGAGATTTGTGCAACACCGTGCTGGTTAGAGTCCTCCAAACTGGAGAGCAGCCAAAATGAGTGATGCAAATGTGTGGTGGTGGTGAAGGCCAGCGAAAGGAGCGTTCTGAGGGTGACAGAGCTGAGCAGCTCCTGGCTTTCGCTGTGTGCCCCAGGAGCCAGCACCAGGGTTCATTTTGGGGTGGGGTGGGTGCTCACCTGCTCGGCTTCCGTGGCTGGGCCGCAGCAGGCACCCAGTGCACCAAGTGTCTCCAGCAGGAAGCAGCAGCAGCTCCTTAGGACGTGCTGCAGCGCTTTAAACATGAGGGGAGAGGCTGTGGCACGTTGGGTGAAGGTTTGTTTGTGAACGTGTGTTGCAGACAAGCAGACTTTCCTGCACCCCATGCACCAGGACCTGCACTATTTCCCGTTCCGGCCTGCGTCCCGCATCGTGTGCGCCTGGACCGCCATGGAGAGGGCTCACCAGGACAACGGGTGCCTGGTGGTGCAGCCGGGGACACACAAGACAGCCCTGAAGCCCCACGGTTATCCAGAGTGGGAGGTCGGCTGCCACGGAGGGCTCGGGAAGGGCATGCAGGAAGGGGACGAGTTTGGGCTGGGAAGGACTCGCTGTAGGGGGAGGGTGTGCAGGGGAAAGCTGAGGTTTTCAGGGGTTTTTGTTTTGTTTTCTGCTTGTGCAAATACTGACATTGATTTGGGAGAGTTTCTTGGGTGACCTTACTCTCCATGTGACGTAGGTAGATTTGCCTCTGTTCCCACCTTCACCTAGAAAATGTCGGGCACGTTGTGGCACGACAGCACAAACACGTGCCAACGTTTTCCACTGCCCTTGCCAAGTGTGAGGGCTCTGTCTCCTCCTTGTTCCTGCCTGGTACTGTGTGTACCATCCCAAGGAGGAGAAGGCTGACAGTAAACAACTGGATGGAATGGAACACAGAGTGGTATCTTCCTCCTCAGAGTGTGTGTTTCCTGGCCTGGGCTGTCATTGGTGATGGTTACACCAGGAGGAGAAGGCTGGACTCCAGCAGGGGCATCAGGCCACCCTTGGGGGGTTTCCCAGTGCTCTTCTCTCCAGCTGAGAATATCTGTGTCCAAATCCAGGTGGAAAATAGAGAAAGTATCATTTTTCTGTACGGCAGGCTTGAGGTAGAAGGACAAGAAGGCAATAGTCAGACACCTGTGCTAGCTTGGCACATGGAATACTCTGTCCAGGGGAAAGCAGATCCATAGCTGTCCCTACTGTCCTCTGAGAATCCTCTAATTTTAGCCGAGTGATTTCAATTCAGCCCTTTCCTTTCCTAGGGTAAAACCAACAAACTTTTCCACGGGCTGCTTGAAGAGGATGAGAAGATTCCCAAGGTTCACCTTGTTATGGAGAAGGGAGACACAGTGTTCTTCCATCCCCTGCTCATTCATGGCTCTGGGATAAACAGGACATCAGGTTTCCGAAAAGTAGGAAAACATCTCTTGATATAGTTTTTTATATTCTTGATTTAAAAAAACAAAGTCCAACTATCCTTCTTTCTATTTTTATCCACCATCTCCTTTGAATCCTTTCTCAGTTCATGTATATGTGGATGTTTTAAAGAGTTTTTTATCTTCCTAATACACTTGTTATTATTTTATTTTTAAACATCTGTTTTCTGTGAGAAGAGCATGCTGTGCAGCTGCTTGAGAAAAACAGAACAGGAGTAGAAATTAGATGTTGAAATTAAAGCCTGTCTGGCTGTACTTTTCTGAAAGTTCCCTTTCAGCTGCCCCAGATATCAGGACTTTCTATAATTTTTTTTTTCCCTGTCTTCTTGATATCCCATCTCTGGATAACAGGAGTATCCATCATTCAGTAAATAATATTTATTTATATGATTGCACAACCCATTTTTCTATGAAAGATCTGTTGACGTGCATGAAGTGGGCAAAAGGGCCCTCGTTTGGAGAGCTGCTCGTGCCTCAGAAGGGATCGATCCAGGCCCTGCAGCACGGGCTGCTCTGTCTTTATTTTGTTCTTTCAGCACCTCTGGCAGTTTCTTGGTGGGTTGTGACCCTCTGGGTGCAGAGCACACAGCCCTGACTCTCCCTGTCTCCACTCCAGCTGCTGATATCCTGATATCAGCTCATGCAGAGGGAGTGAGGGGGAGAAGGGAAGGAAGAAGAGCGTGTCAGCAGCCAGAGTATTTTATTTCTCCAAGGGGACGCTCCCCAGAGTGTTTGGAAAGGAGGGAGGGATTTGCTGTCATGATCTGTGAGGAAGGAGTGATGTGTCCAGAGTCTGCAATGCAGAGTTTTTCCCAGCAGTTGTTTGTGGTCGCTGTGCCAGTGAGTGATGCCCTCTTTCCTCACACAGAGCATCAGCTGCCACTTTGCCAGCTCCGACTGTCACTACATTGATGTCAAGAACACGACTCAGGAGCACCTGGAGAAGGAGCTGCAGGAAATGGTTTCCAAGAAATACAATGCAACTTCTGTGGAGCTCAAGGTGAGACTTGGCTCAGTGCCCTTTGTCACAAACCAGGTCAGTTCCCTTTCCCCAGTCTCTCGTGTGGCAGGTTGGTGCTCTTTGCTAGGCTTAGTTTGGCAGGTCAGGCTGTACCAGAGGATGACTGGCAGGTTTTTCTGGGGCCTTCTTCCTCATAATGCCTTGCTCTCTGGCAGCCTCTTCACATTCCTTGAGTTCCAGAATTTCATTCTGAAGCTCTGCTTGGAAATTAAAAAAAATGTGGCCATTTGCCCCAAATTCAAAACTGTAAGTTGGAATAAAGTCTGTGCTTGTCTGTTTGTATGTCCACAGTATTTACAGCTTCCCCTGCTAATGGTGGGTGGATTTTCCTTTTAAAACAAGTAACCACCTCTGATCACAGTAACAAATGGATTTTTGTTGCTCAAATATAATCCCACATCAGTTGTTTATACTTGAGGCTACAGCAGGTTTGTCAGCAGTGATATACATCTGCCTCGGAGAAAAAAAAAAAGGGATTAATGGACTCCTGTTGAATAACTGAGAGCATTGAGTAAAATAGAAAGCAAATGTAAATTCTTCAGGGATCCAGCCACTGAAAGAAAAATAAACCTTGTTACCGGGGTGGAAGTGTTCTGAATATCTTAATCCTCAGCAGTTCCCAAGTGTATGTACAGCCAGTATCAAGGCAGTAAAGTCTAGATGTAAAAGCAGCAATTTTCTTTCAAAATGTACATGTTTTACAATATCTGGGGCTTTCTGGAGGGAGGACTTTCTTTTTTGCCCTTGGGTTTTGTTTTGTTCTGTTCCCCCCAGTGTGCCTGGGTGTGGTGGGGTGCCCAGCTGTGTTCTGCAGGCTGATCTTTCACGCCTGTAATGCCACAGCTCGATTGGCTTTCAGTTCCTGGGGTTATTTAGGTGCTTGGTGAAATCCCAAGGGATGTGCAGCGAGGGTCTCTCCTTCTGAGTGGAAATGAGGCTGTTCATACAAACCCCAGAGAAGTCTCTGTGTTTTCATGCAGCTTTAAAGATTTTTTTTTTAGCCAAAGTTGGAGTTTTCTCCCAGAGGAGTGCCCAGGTCTTATTTCACCTTCACAAGATGCTAAGAACTAACTAATCCTCTATTTCCATCTCTGTAAACTGGAATCCTGGTCAGTGTTTTTTCTGGCCCTCAAGGTGCTTTTCCTTTGTTTCATTGTTGTTTTAAAGGATATTTGGAACTTCCGAGCACGGCTTGTGCAGGGGGAAAGAATCAACCTGTAGAAGCTCCTGTGAAGAGCAGGATGGAAAACATGGGCCTGAGAATGAGCTTCTCTGAGGGAAGAACACAGACCCTGCCTGAGCAGGCAGAATTCCCTTTGCTGAGATCTGTAATGGTAACTTAGCCAAATGCTGCATTGCAAAATGGTTTTATGCTAATTCAGAGTAATTGCACTGAGCTTGGACAGGTGATGTATGTCAAAGGAAACCTAACCTAGAAAAACAGATCTGCTGTGGGTGTCTTAGACAATGGAAGAATCCAAGTCTTGAAAGAGCACCTTGATTTTCTCTTTCTTAAAAGTTTTTAACATGACACACCTTTAGAATGATGCTGTACCAATGTAAGATTTTATGCAAGAATTTCCAGCATTTCCAACTTCCTTTCCTGTGTGGGAGAAAAAAAAAAATTAAATAGGGTTCAGACAAGCCCTCGGTGATATGGGGAGTTACTAACGTAGCTGATGAAGATGTGGGTGTTGGTGGCAGCAGAATTAAAGAGAAAGCAGCAATCACTCACAGAGAAAAATGGGATTTATGGACAGGACTATGGTTGCTGGTAAAGTTCCTCAAGCATGGCTTGGCATGGCATGGTGCCTGACCAAGGAGCGCTGGCACAGGTGAAATATGAGTCTGACAGTGTTGGGAGCTACTGAGCCAACAAAGAGCCTCCCACTGGCCTTGCACGACTGATCCAAGGCTGTGTGAAGTGAGGGAATCCTTTGAGTCAGGCAGGTCTGGGAAAATGTGCCTCCTGCTGCTGCCAGGTTGAGGAAGGGTTGGGATGCTCCCTGGGATGCAGTGGTGGCAGGGGGGAGTGATGCACACTGAAATGATCCTCTTGCCTTTCACAATGTTTTTTCCTTGCTTTCTGAAAGATGTATTTTGCTTTCAGAATCTATTTTTTGAAATAAAGAATAAATCAGAGTGAAACTGCACTCGAGGTCTGCCTTGTGTCATTGCTGCTGCTCAGAAACTGGCGGTGGGGTTATCACGAACAGCCCAGTGCAAAGCATCAACCCTCAGCTTGTTTCCATTCCCCCCCAGTCCACCCAAAAAATGTGTCCAAACAGCACCAAAGGCTGCGGCGATGGGCTCTTGTGGCACCTCGTGCCTTGCTTTGTGATCCTTCATCTTCATGCAGCGTCTCTCGGTTTTCTTGTTTGTTTGTTGTGTAAAGAAGGTGAGGTTTGGGCACAGTTAATTACTGGTCCCACACCCTTGGTGCTGGAGTGAGGTGTCTGGCTGGGGTTCCCACCTGGAGACAGACAAATCCTCTCAGCAGCCTCTGGTTTGACCACAACGCCAGGAAGGCTGAGGGGTCCCACAGGACTGACCCCCAGCCTGGCTCACGGGGTGAGTCTGGGTGTCCTGGTGCCCTCTATAACCCTGGCACCCATCAGCTCCTCTGGAGAGCATGGGCCCAGGTGAAGGACGTCCAGGGAGTTGGAGATCCCTCTGCTGACTTTGCTGAGTCCTTTCCATGGGATTTTCCTAGAACCTGGTGTGTTCTGTGTGGTTACAGCACAGGATTCCTGGAGAGACTTCCCTGACTGGCATCACTGGTGGAGCTGGGTTGGCTGCAGAGGGAGCTGTGACCACAGAGAAGAGCTACAGGTGTCACATTCCCAGTTTCAAGACTGAATTTCTCTCAGTATAGGTAGGAAAGAGAAGAAAAGGAAGAAGCTTAGCTTTGTTTTTAAAAATGCACCTCTGCCTATGGGTTAAAATTGCCTCTTTCAGAAGAAAGAGGCAGAGAAGATCTCAGAGTTCTTCTAAACTCAGCACTTGTCCCACCTGATGAGTCCTCATTCCTTCCTCCACCTTGTTGGCTAAGTGCTCTCTGGGCAGGCTGTGCTCGTTCTGCTGGGCAGAGCACAGCTGGATGAAGCTGGATTCTCCCAGAAAGGATGGATGGTGTTGCTGGATTCCTCCTCTGCAGCAATAATACCTTTGAGAAATCAACTTCCAGATCCATTAGGCAGAGCTTCAAGAAACTCTGACTCAAGAAACGCAGCAACTGTTGAAATGCTTGGGTTGCTGTGTATTTTAGTGAAGCAGCACTTACCCTATTAGAAAAGTCGCTTGAGATGAATTAAATTAAAAGCAAAATATTTAAAGTTATTTTGGTGATAGTGTGGTTTAGTTTAGCCCTGGCTTGGTGGGATGTTTCTTATAATTTGGGTTGCTGTAGGTGTTCAGGCTCAGCTGTTGGACGTACGTGTGCTCCTAAATTGATGCCAACAGCATGTTACATCTAAAACTTCCTTTCCAACCAATTTCATGTTCCTGCAGCTTAGGTTAACCATGTTAACCCTTCCTGGACTATTTTTTTTTAATAGCAGCATCCAAGTTTCAAGAAGGAGCATGTAAAAATTGGGCACCTGGCTGCTTATTTGGCCATCTGCAGTTGCATGAAGCCCCCGTGTTTTAGATAATTCTTTTCTTTTTGCCTTGATATTTCACATGTGTTGAAAACAAAGTCTCCCTGCAGCTTGGTAAAAGACAGTAAACACAGAGAAGATCTTTTGCTTGGAATTTATGTGCTATTTTCCAGACTAGCAGTTCAGAAATGTCAGATTTAGTCTGACTCCTGACCTTGCTGACAGCGGTTGCGCACTCAGCGCTTTGATGTGAAAACACTGGGAAGGTGCCAAAGGAAGGATTTTGAATCCCGGCTTTGCCTTTTCGTGCTGTAGATGAAAGTCTTACTTCATGTGAGAGAAATGGGGGAAAAAGGAAGTTTAATTAACTACATTATGGTTTTTTCAGAGTAGATTTGACTTTATAAGCCGATCTGGGATATGGGAGATCCTTTTCCAGCAGCCCTTTGTGGCAGTGAATGACAGCCAATGTCCTCACACAGCTCCTCAGCAGCTTAGAGTGCTACTACAGTGATGTTGAGAACATGATCCAAGAGCAGCTGGAGAAAGAAGTAATTGAATTTGGACAGGCAAAATATAAAACAGTTTCTGCTCCAGACCTTGTGCTAATCTTAAATCACCACCTTATCTTGTAACTCACAAGTAATTTTGGCCTTCCTGCTGATCAGGCTTCTTGCTTGCCTTTGCTGGAGAAGTGCCCTTGCTCCACAGACAGCTCCTTCACATCCCTGGAAATCAGCCCAGGAGCTCTGCAAATTCCTCCTCCAGCTCTACTCGTCACCATTCCCGCCTCTGGGCTGCCAAAATTGATTTCATCCACGTTCTTTGCTATCTTTTCAGCGCAAATCAACCCAGGTAGGACCAGCTTGTGCCAGCAGGTATTTAGATGCTGTTACTCATTCCTTCTATAACTGGATTTGCAAGAAGATATAGTTTATAAAACACCCCTTTGAGCACCTTCTCTGCTCACCACATCAATCCCAAGAGCTTTTTGGCTTACACCAAGCAGGGTTTTGTGCATTGGAGCTTGTAGCTTTTAATTTAATTTAGCGTTGTCTGCACATTTGTTTGAGACTTTGAAGAGACAGTGGATAAGTTAATGGCCAAACACGTTGGCTCATACCAGGAAAAGCAGGAAACACTGCATTATAGAGATGCTGTTTTCTAGGTTTGTTGTTGTGGGGGGTTTTTTAATGCAGGTAGTTTGGAAGAAATGAGCATAGGTAGTGCAAGGAAAAGAGGAGCCAGATTCATGAGCTTTTTGCCCTCTGTGTTATGAATTTGCCCCAAATGATGCATTACAAAAACACTTCATGCTGATCCAAAATAGGTGCAGCAAGGTTGAACAGCTGGTGGACTTCAAAGAAAATCTGACCTGCAAAATCAGATTGCTGCAGCGAGTTTAGGTAATCAAAGACTGTGATGAGTTTTGTGTTACTTATTTTTCCTAGTCACTGTCTTGATACACTTTTGGCTGATACTCTATTAATGTAAGGTTACTAATAATATAGTTAGTAAAATAATATTAATATAAAATCCCTTATGTGTTTAAGGTTTTTAACCTTAATAACCTTATCCTTTTTCTGTGAAAATCAACCAGTGAACCGGTTTCAGTAGGAACTTACATGGGAAGTCACTGGCACACCTGATGGAGAGATGTGGGTTTTGTTTCTGAAATAAAGATTAAATTGTAGCACAACCAACTCTAATGGCTGCACTGGATTATTTCTGTGGTTCAGAAATTCTGTTACAGCTTGTGTGGCTGAATAACCAGAGAACCCTGGAGAGGCAGGTGCTGGGTCTGAGGGAAACATTGGGGTGCTGTAGCTGAGGCTCACCCAAAAATCCAGTACCTGCTGATCCTGCAGGATGTTTGGGCCAAGCCCATACCGGAGACAGCTTTGGGCAGAGCACCTGCCAGAATCTCCTCTCTCCTTGCTGTGACCCTCCTGAGTGATCCCAGCTTCCCCGTTGTTAGGGCTGAGCGTTCAGGAATCAGGTAGTAGTGCAAGCTCTGGCACAAGAAAAGCAGAAGGAAAATAAAATCTCTGGCACAAGAAAATCTAATTAGTGAGGCACATAAATTCCAATACATCCATTTCCCCCACTCCTTGTTTACTGCTAGAGCTTAAGCAAAGCAACTGGTCTGGTTTCTTCAGCCTATTTTTGCACAGAAGCATTGCTTTCACTCCCATGGAGTCTTACATACCCCAGTCCTGAGGGCATTTATGAAAGTAAACATTAACCCTCCTTCGACACTGTAATTTCTGCAGAATCTCCTTTCCTTATGCCCAAGAGACAGGAATGGAAAAAGGGTGAAGCTTTCAGCATGCTGGCTGAAGGCTGAGACCAACATGGAATTTCATGGTGGGTTTGTGGACTCCAGGTGAGAAACTCCTGTTCAGTCTGAATGAGCTGAAAGCTGCAGTTACAGACCACAAACCCCTTCCTTTTGGTAATTCAGCACTGAGCTTGTGGGCAAAGAAAGATGTTGAGGAAGCAGCTCATCCTGTTCCTCAGAGAAACAGCATGCAGACCCAGGCAGTGTTTTACTCTGTATTCTATTTATTCTAAGTGAGGAATCCACAGGAGACTTTGCCAAACAATGTCACAGTTACTGATTTTGTCCCCTAGCAGTGACACCGCACTCAGCAAACGGTACCAAGAGGAGACTGAAATGGATGCTACAGGCCAAGTATGCACCAATAAAAGCACCAGTAAGAGATGAGGGCTGCAGAATGCTGAGGTCAATCTGTCCAGTTGCTTCAAATGAAGTAACTTATTTCTTTTCCAGCCCCTGTGCAAGCAAAGAAGAGGCACTGACAAGACTGCTGGGACACGTGAGGTGTTTAGTGGCACTTGGATCACATCACTAAGGTTAGAGGGGCTTTAGGCACTTAAAAATATCCTGTGATCCTCCTGGGCATGAGATAGGGGCAGGAAAAGGCTCAGCTCCAGGAAAAACTGGTTAAAGGCCCCAGGTGTCCCTACAGAGAGGTACTGTCAGAAAAATGCCTGTATGGAGACAGCACTTCTCAGGAGCCACCTCTTGGAGAGAGATTTCATCCTGCTTGGTCTGAGACAGCTACTGTTCTTATTTAAAAGACCAGAAAAAGGGGAAAAGCTTTTAAATATAATCACTCAGTTCTTTAAAATCACTCACAAAATGGTGCCAGATTGATTAAAATGTTTTTCAAAGTGGGAGCTGCAAGTCTGTAGGCACAAGAGCACTGTAGCGTGGATGGTGCTGGGGGAGAGGGAGCTCTGAGTGTGCAGCACAAACACTGCTGGCCTGCAGGGCCACAGCCAGGGAAGGGGTTTAGAACAGGTAGGCCAAGGAAAAACTTGGGGCATCTGTTTGACATCTATTCCTAAGGGGTCACAGTGAGTAATTCTGGAGAATGCTCTGTGCCTACAACCCTCTCACACCCCTTTTTATCCAAGGGCTGAAGACAAGTTGGCATGAACACAGAATATTAATTTCCTAAGTGCTTATAGAATTCCTGCTCATCATGATTTGTCACCTAATGGTGAGGTCACTCTTGTGCTGTTAGTTGGAAAGAACAGGCATGAATGTGCATTTCACATGCAGTCTCGTTCAGTCAATTAAAAAAAGATCCAAGTTCAATATCCATGCAGTGCCCTGGTGGACACTTGGCAGATGATCTTTTCAGCAGAAACTGATTCATCACTAAAACCTCAATCCTCTTGGCAGTCCAGTATAAATGTGTGTTTCAGACACAAAAACCCATCCATATGTTGTGGAAAAAAAAAACCAACTCCAGGTCACTTAAGACTATTGAGAAATTTTGGTTGTTCTTCTCCTCTTGGTAAAAGCGTTTCTCCACCAATCTTCGGACCTTTTTTCTCCTGGAAACATGAACCATGGAGAAAAGAAGTTAAAACGTGTGGTAGGAGTCTCCCAAACACTTCTCTGGCAGAAATTGTGGTAGGGCTAAACCACCAGACTAAACATTGACAGACCCTCTAGGGACCTTGACATTCTGAATTCTTACAGCTTTGTTTAAAGGCCACTTCCCCATGGTAAAATAAAAAAAAAAAAACAACTTTGAGAATAGAAAGCAAAAAGTGGAAGTCCACTATAACCCAGCCTGCAGGCACCTGTGTGTACCTGACAAAACACAGAGCTGCTTGGCTTTGCTGGGAGCTCGTAAGGGCACAGAAGCAAAGAGGGGGACAGCAGTACCACAGGAAGCAGCCAGAGTGCTGAGGGGCTGCGAGCTGCTGGCTCACACTTACCTTTAGCATCCCATCTCGCTCCCACTTGAAGAGGCCACAGTTACTGAAAGATGAAGGTGGCATGTGAGGACCACTGTGCTGTGTTTGCTACACAGTATAAGGGGAACCTAAAAGGAGCCCCACACCCAGCCCATGCTCCTCCACACATTCTCCTTTTAGGACAAGGTTCTGTGACTCACAACAGGTTACTTGTGAAGGGACAGCACCTCAGTCCCAGTCACTATTTCATGAGGTTCATTTCTTACCTGCAGGGCTTTTTTGGGAGCCTGTCAAGGGAAATAGCTCTGCTTCCGCAAGGACATTTGAAAAATCTCTTGATGGCATCATGCCAGAGGTAGTCGTGCTTATCCTGCACACAGGTCTCCAGAGGCTTGAAATAGGTGTAATTACACTGTCAGGGAGGAGAGAGAGAGAGCATATGAGACCTGTTCTGAGGGCTGGCAACACCTGAATGTTCAGAGGAAAGCATCCCTGTCCTCTGCCATCCTGAGGATTCCAGCAGTTGGATCACTGCCCTAGACTTTGTCACTGCTCCTTCTAATGCCATCCTCCCCTTGCCACCACCCCCTCTGGTCCTGCTCCCAGCACTTCATGGAGCACAAGTGTCCCTCTGTGCAATCCCAAAACAGCAAGAGGGAAAGTTCAGCAGGGGCTGAACCTTGGGAAGTGGGGGGTCATGCTTCCCTTCCCCTCAGTACAACTGGGACAGTCATACAGTTCCACTCCTCTTCCTGATGGCAAACTCCCTGGAAATCCAGAGAGAATTCCCACCCAGTGTTCACGTTTGCAAGGACTTTGCTTATTCTTTCATGAAATATGGGGAACTGAGGGTCTGGTGCCAAGCACTTCATGGAACAAACAGAGAAATTCAGGACAGCAATACCCATGGAAGCACAGGCATAAGCACCGAGCTGAGATGTTGAGCACAGCACTAAAGCCTCGCTAGGTCTCAGTCACTCTGCACAGTCTGCTCTCAGCAACAGGCAAAACAAAACATCAATCCCTGCACTGGAGCACAGGCAAGAGAGTGACAGATGGGAATCTGCAGGATAGTCCAGCACCATTTTGTAGCTCCACGTTCCCCTCCCCTGCTGGTACCTGGCTCCCCTTCCCTCACCGTTTTACATGTCACGACTCGGCATTTCACTGCTTTAATGTTCCTCATCTTCTCTTCCAGTTCTTCCTTTTTCACCAGTGGCTGAAAGTATTGCTCCTGCAGGTCAGCCTCAGCCTGTGGGGCACACAAAATGGGTTGTGAGCACACAAAGAAGGGAGAAGCCACTCCATAAATGGCCTTAGGGCAAATTATTACCCGGCCTGCTTGAAGCAGAGAGAAACAACATCTCCCTTGCTTCAAACAATCCTTTATTGTACACATGCCCAGGTTCCCCAGCACTGAAACAAGCCACTCTCAAATGCACAAGTGGGAAAGTTTAACAACAGCAGGAAAAACTGAAATAAGCCCACGGGGACAGTGCAGAGAGATGTCAGGTAGGCAGATGTAATTAATGGAAGAGGTTCTTAGCCAAAATATGACTTCCCCAGAAGACCTTAAAACTCTGACTTCATGCAAGTAATGAGGGACAAAACAGGCATGTGGCTCGTTTGATTTTAAGGCAGAGGGATTTCTTTGATTATCCACCAATAGGAAACTTCATTGATTCTTCCAAACACTAAAAAAAAACCTGATGCCAACTGGCCAATGACTTTAGCCTGGCTATGGTGATTTGCAGGCACTGTTTGCCCAGAGACATCCAGCCCTACCCCTGGGGACACTCTGAAGCCTTTGAGATGTTTGGGTGCCTGCTTCTTGCTGAAATCACGAGGAGTCCGGTCAGCTCCCAGTTCTAAGCCCTCAGTCACAGCTGGAGGGAGGCCATACCTCTTTTAGGACATCTGTGTGCTTGGACTTGGCCTTCAGGATTTTCTGGAACTCTTCTGACTCCAGATAGGCCAGCTGCTCACGCCGTTTCTTTTGGGCAGGTTCCAGTTCGTCCATTTCTAGGGTGACAAAAATGTTCAGTCCTACAGAACAAGGCTGTGAGGGCTAAATTTGCTCACTGCAGATTTTGGAAGTCTCAGGTCTCTCAGGGAGACGTTCAGGTCAAACAGCAGCCTTTCATAGGTTGGTAACATGAAAACAAGTGCAAATATGGCTTCATAAAAAATGAAAGTATTTTTAAAAAATAACATTGCATCTTCTCTCAAAGCACTGTACTAGGAATTTTCACATGACCCCCAGGAGTGCAAGCAGTGTTCCCTCACTGACTGATGAAGAAACTTTAAAGGGAATTAAACAATTCATCCAAGATCACAGTAAATCACCAGCAGGCAAACTCAAGTTCCCACAGAAAATTCAGATACCTTCCCAGGTGGGATTAGTTCTTGGTTTCCCTTGGTGAAGTCAGCCTTGCACTGCAGATGCTCAAGTGCCGGAAGAAAGGGAACAGAGATGAGCACAGGGAGCTATCAGAGATTACATCTCACACTTTCTCCACAGGGTTAGAGATTTTTTTAATCTTTCCAACAAACCTTTGAAGTTCCAAACAGACCTAACTTGGCCTCTTCTCAGCACAGCAATGAAGTCCTTAATCCAGAGCAACTACTGCTCTGGCAGTAGGACAGAGCCACATTTTTTTCTGTTTTAGAAGCTATCAGTACATACCATTGTCTGCTTCTTGTGGCTGAGCAACATTTTTCTCAACTCTTCCAACAATTTCTAGGACATCCTCAGCATCAGTCCGTTTCCTCTTGATGCAGTTTGGGTCCTTTTTAGGAATAATCTGGCCTTTTGCTCGTAGTCTCTGTATTGCAGCCAGCTGGAAAACAGGAAAGCAAGGGAGATGTTGGTGACCTGTGTGGCTCCCAGCTCCTGCTTCCAGAAGCAGAGGAAGGCTGGAGGAGAGAACATCCACTGGCCTGAGCATGGAGCTGGCTGGAGAGGGGCCCAACAAAATTGCCAGCTCTGCCAGACACCCAACCTCTCGTGACTTCCCAAACCATAAAATCACTTCTCCACAGGTGACACCAGGCCTGGTGTCTCTGCAGCTGAGCTTTACCTCCTTCACAAATCAGAAAGATTTTCAGAGAAATCAAATCGCTTGAGATTTCCACATAAATTTGTAATCATTTGTAACTAAATAGAAAATTTCTTATAAGTATTTCTTTTCATACTCCTAGAACGCTAATACTTCCTCATTCTAACTGGAAAAGTTTCTTTGACAAACAAATGAACACATTTTTGCCAAAAATAGATGCAGTCTGTTTAGGCTAGAAAACAAAATTATCCGGAGTCAAGACCAGACAGCTAAACCAGTTGCTTCCTTAGCTATCAAACAGAAAACACCTGCAGTACTTTGCACTAGCAGTGCCAGAGTTTAGCACTCCAGGGATTTTCTGCACAAATCCCTTGCCTTAAGAGACTGACAGAGGGCAAGCTGGCAGCACGGACTATGGCACTAAGAGCTGTCAGGAACCACAGGTATCCTGTGTGCTGGAACACAGGCCAGCGTGACCCCACAAATGAGAACCTTCACTAACACCAGAACTAAGCTGGACTCTACCTGACCAAAGACTCTTCTACCACAAAGCAATCTTCCCTTAACCTCTCTTTAATACGTAAAAGATCCAGAGAGCTGGTACCTTTTTGGCTTCTGCCAAGCTGTCCAGCTTCGGCCTCGGAGGTGGAGACCTGTCAAAGAAGAGGATATCTTCTCCTTCTGAGAAGCCTGTACCTAGCCTGGGCCTTTGAGGAGTTGACATTTTTGCAGCTTGGGGAAACTCTGCCCCAGGCACTGGGGAATGGAGGGAGGTCTGTCTGGAGGAGGATGGGAGAGCAGGAGTGCTGGCTTTACCTGTGTTCTGGAGAAACCTTGTAAGACAAGAATAATTCATTCAATTAGGGACACAAGTCAGAGAGAGAATGGTTCAAGAAACAAATAGGAGGGGATGCAGACTATGATTTTTTACTATTTGGCCTTTAATTGCTAAAAGAAACACACGGCGATTTTGGCATTCGGGAGAAGAAAACAAGGACTCTCTGGGTCACTGAAATCAAAAGTGACTTGAAGAAGTCACCAGAAGGAGTGAACGACCAATTGTTTTCAGAGCTAAAATCAGAGAGAGACATCACACACAGCTGAAAAGTAAGAAGTGAAAGCACAGCTCTCCATAGGGCTGCAATAACAGAAGCCCTCCTGAAAGCCAGTGTGTCTCACCGCCTCTGAATCTCTTCAGATCGCTTTTTTCTGGCCTCCAGTAATTTCTGTTTCTGTTGCTTGAGCAGTGCTGAAGCAGAGATAGACTGGAAACTCACCCCTTGCTTCTTTTCAGCATCTAGGAAAAAAGAATGAAACCAAAATAAAAAGCCACTTTGTTGGAGGTAGGTAGAAGGAGGTAGAGTGATTTTAGGAGTGGGTCTTCCTTCAGGAAAAAGGACAGTACCAGTTTTGGTCCAGTGTTTGCAGAGATTTCGTGCTCCAAAAGTTGGCTGTGCCAGCAGTTCTCTAAATTCTTCAGAACACTGCCTGGGTCTCTTTGCTGCACCTGAGTGGAAGAGGCAGAAATACAACAGATTTGACACGATGAAGGGAAGCAGGCCTGGCTTTTGAGATGTAAAATTGCCTAGGCTGGAAGAAACCCGGGAAGGTCACCTGACCACTTCTCCAAGCAAGACCAACCTTGACAATATATTTGGCTGCCCAAGGTCTTGTCATTTGTCACGGGCATTTCTATCCCTTCAGCAACTCAATCCCTCAGTTCCTCATCAGCCTTGGCTGTCTGTGTTCCTCCCACCATTCCCATTTTTAGGATGCTTGACAGTCCTGAAGCCTCCGCACTTTATCCCTGGAGAATTAAGAGCAGCTAAAAGCTGCTGTGGACATACACTATGAAATGGAGGCAACTGATGGAACTGAAAGATGTAAATAAACGAGACCAAGTGGCATCTGGAACACAGTTTGGATGATCTGTCACCTGCTCTCTAAGGAGCATAAAGAGTGTAATACGAAGTGCTTTACAGAAACAAAACAGGCAGAGAAGATTGGTGACATCCCAGGGGCTACCAAAGGAACATGTTTTGACACAAAAGAAAAGCACTAGAAACAAGGTGGGTTCTCAGGAGGACCCCTGCATTACAAACCTGACTGATTTATACTTCGTATTCCTTAGAAGCTTTCAAGGTTGACTGATGTAATTTATTTAAATAAAATAAATGCTCTGGTTCTAAATTCTTGAAACTTCAAATTCCCATTAATCTGACAAAGATCTTCTGTCACTGCCCAAAGACAGAACAGGAGACTTTATGCAGGGGCAATGATGAAAAAAAGATGCACGGAGCCACACAGTTGCTCAGTTACATTTCCTTAGAACTGTGATCTCAGGAGGGAAGAGGAGTTTTGACCAGCTGAGCAATCTGCAAATGACCCCTTCTGCAGCAAAGTGACTGCCAGGTTCACTCAGGGACTACAAGGCCCTGGGACACATCTACACATCAAGCTGGAAATATCCAAAAAGTGAAGAGACTACTTGGGTGATTTGGTACCAATTTTCTGCCTGGTTTCCTGGACGATTGCATCAGATCCTCTCACGACCAGGTTGGAGAGAGTGGTTTGGATCTTCTTTTTCGGCACAGCAGCTGCTGCACTAGAAAGAGGAAACAAATCCAGAATATCAGAGTTTTCCCATGCTTAGAGCAAGGACAGAAGCCTCAATACTAGCCCAGTGTTACAACAAAGCTCCAGCCAGCCCAAAGGGCCATCTGCCTGTGTTTTGGAAAGATGTGAATCTACATCCAAATTCCAGCATCAAGTTTAGGATCTCCCATTTCTCACTTCATTGAGATACGTATTTCCTATGCATTACCGGAAAACTAAACAGAGATCAAAGCTTTGCTTTGCTCACAGGTCATTCCAGGGATGGAAAGGAGGTTGGAATTGCTTCATTACTGTGGAATCACATCAGAGGGCAGTTCTAAGGAAATAAAAGCTGTGTCCGAGCACAGGGCTGGATCCAGCTGTGACTCATCTTTCCACAGCTGTCTTCATGGGATCTGGATAAAGGACCTGGCCCCTATGAGAGGCTACTGATCTTGGTCACTCCTGTTTCCTCATTAACCCACAGTCAGAGTCTCAGAGACTCCAATGCTTGGGATCTCATGGTCCTAAAGTCCATTAATCTACTGAAACACAAAGCTGCCTGGCTTCACACTACAGTATTAATGTAGAGGTAAAAACAACCCTTACCTCATCTTAGTACCAACTTAAAATTTTCCTGTCAAACAACAGCTCCGTTACCTGATGTGGCCAGTAGGATTGTGCCACATGTGGGGCATTATTCCTATTTGATGAATATAGTTAAGGCAAAGGCATTAGACATAGCTTCAGGCTCTCGTGTACATGTGAGGGAAATTCTGTTCAAATGCAAGGAAAAGGAACAGTTTAATCTTACACTGAGGCTGCATATGCTGCTGAAGAGACTCCTCCATAGTAAAACCCATCCTGACACAGCCTCTCCTTCAAAGTGGGATTTTTCCGACCATATTTTCTGGGAATGCGGCCACCGGAGAAGGTGGACTGCAGATCTGCCCGCTTCGAGCTGAGCTTCTTGTACTGGGATTGCATGTGATACTGGCAATACTCACAGTCGTTCTGCGAAGAAACCCGAGCAGTCTGTTAGAGAATTCAGCAATGACAGTCTCCTTCATTCCTCTCACCCACGTGCATCCTCGCATAGCTAAAATCTCTAGTTCTTTCTTATCTAACACCTCTCCTTATTATTATCTCTATTAATCTCTAGCATTTGATCAACTAAGCAAAAATACGCCCAACACTCGAGCAACAAAAGACAAAGGTAAAATTGCACCTAGTAATCACTGGAAACAATCCTGTGCTTCGAGGAATTTAAAGGCCATTCCTTGAAGTCAACTCACATCCCAGATTCTTCAAGACCTCTTGCCCAGATTCTGTATTGACTCAGTTTTATGTACTGTGTGCACAGCCTCTCCCTGGAGTGGGTCTGCAATCACAGTCCTAACTGCCCACAGGTACCTTCTGTATTTGTCCCCTTCCCACACTTCCAGCTCCTCCCCAGTTCTTCATTTTTTTCTCCTCCTTCTGATATACTACTACCTACAACCCTCCTGACTCAGACAAGGTTCCTTTCAGGTATTACAGCATCACCACAGCCAGTAATGCCCTAAAAGAAGGATCCCAACACTTTTTTCTCTCATCACCGGTACCTCACATTCATGTGTAAGTATCCTAACAGCTTGCAGGTAGACTGGACAAGGGAACTCATGGGGTTAAAATCATTTCAAAAAAAATAGCCATTCCCAAAAAAATCTTGTGTGGTTTTTCCTTAGATGAGTTTTCTAGTGCAGTGCGCTGGAGCACAGGAAACTGAAAGGGTGTGGCATCATGGGTCAAGATCATCTTTCACTGCAGCACCACCCTTGCATTTAGGGGAATCCCCTGCACAGTACCAGCACAGAAACAGCTCCTCTGGGTTTAGTTTCTTACTTTCTCAACCCACTTTAGTTAGTTGCAAGTCAAGATCCAGAAGCAAGCAAAAAAGTCAGAGTATGGGTACAAAACCAGCAGCCAGATTTTCACCAACAGCTTAGGAATGCCCCGCTACTGAGATACAGACCAGGTTCACAATCTGTGCACAAAGATCACCATTCTTCTTTCTGGCTTTGCAGGTGCCCATATCCAGAGCTTCTCCCATGAGGAGGATCTTCTGGGGATGGTCAATGGACAAACACACCTAGAGAGAAATCAGAACACTCCTGGATAGCCTCTTTCTACACGTCACTGATTTGATCTGGTTCAGTAGCTGTGGTACTGACAACACAGTCTCAAAATGCAGGCCTAGCTTAAGGAAGCCACAGGTCCTATTCAGATTGAGAAATGGTTTAGTTAAAAAGAAAAAAGTGAATTTATTCCTCACAAAGACATTTGAGTTCTATGCTCAAGGCCTCAGGAAACCAAAGAATGCCTAAGGCAGGTCTAACTGTGCTGTAAATGGTCCTGCACAGCTGCTTGGCTCTGACACCATCACACCCACATCCACCCAGGGGATGGGAGGAAGAGCTGCACCAGGGCTCTGTGTCCTTCTCCAAATGTCCTGGTCCAATCCAGACTGAGTCCTGTGCAACAGCGTCTGCTTCGCACAACCAAATGCACCAGGGGCTGTGTCTGCAGCCAAGGGACGATTTCAGCAGTCAGTTTTCATGCAGTAATAAATGAGAACATTAGAGTTACAGAGAACCATTCCTGACAGTTAAATGCAGCGCTCCTATTAAATCTGGTGTGCCTTTCTGCTCACCGACAGGACTATCTACTGCTTCTTCATGCTAATTTAAGCAATTATATAGCTTAAAAGACAATTAATGAGATCCCTAATTTTTCTATTTGGAGAACTTAAAATGCAGAACACTGCATGATCAGCTACTAGACTAAAATTCCCTTTGGCAGAAGTAACTGGAAACAGGTTCCATTCCAGTGCAATCAAAAATATATTAATTTATTAGCAAAATGAAGCCATCTTAAATGTTCTGCATGCTCTTCATTTATAATTGATTAAACAAATGAACAATATGTATCAACTGACATATATTTACATAATACATTGTTTGTTTAATAAATCAAATAGTGCTACTTCTCTGTTGTGACTTTTGAACCAGAAACATTTTGTAATCGTATCTCATGCCTGAATTAGAAGAGAGAAATGTGCTTCTCCACCTTTTTCAGCTTTGAGAGATCTCTAGGCTGAAATAGGTGTTGCACTGAAATAGCTGAAGAAACAAATGAAAATACACTCCCTGTATTTGTGGAAGAGCCAAGTGTGACTGAGAGCAGATTAAAAACTGGAATAAATTTTGGGTTTAAATGCTTAATAGAACTTCTCGAAGCACAGTCGAGCAGATACGCACCATGCAACTAACCCAAATGCAATTCAAACTGTTGGGCAGACTGCTGCAACCTCAACCTGAAGATGCGTTATAAAGCTAAATCTCAGCCAAATCTGAAAAGCTTCAGCTATAGGCTTTTATCTGCAGCTGAATGAAAAAATCCTCTCACCTCGTCTGAGCCTTCTTTAGGCTTCATAGGGTTGGCATTGAGCAGGCCAATGACCGTGCCCTGCTCGGTCTTCCAGTGCTCCTTGTGGACTTCCCCGAACAGGAAGAGCGAGACGCACTCGCCGAGGTCCCGCAGGTCGTTCAGCCGCCAGACACTGAAGGTCCTGCCCTGGAACAGACATTCCTTTTCCCTCCAGTTTTGCTGCACGCACACATTCACTGCATCCCCTCGGGCTGTTTCTTTTAAACAGCTATTCTGATTTTCCTCCTCCCACTGTTTTCAGATTTAGTAAAGCACCATTTGTAGCCTGGGTAGAGCTTAGATACGGTATCTCCAGCCATCAATGTTGCCAATTCTGGGGTTCCTAAAGGCCAAAACAGCAAATAATTCTGCTACCACCAACCTTTTTGATATCAAAGCTGGGCAGTACATTAATTCGTTGAATAAAGTGGTTTTTACCCCACTGAACACACAAAACCCTGACATATCCAGATCCGTTTAATATAGAAGTTTTATATTAACCATACAATACCGGATGAAACCAGGCAAGCCAAGATCTTTAATACAGAAGTTTTATATTAACTACATTAATTTGGCTGATTAAGTTGAAGATCTAGGAAAGTTTCTCAGGAAAGATCAGCAGCATTTCACTTGAACTGAGCAAGGGATACAGTGAAGCCACTTACATTATTTGCGCTCTGAGGAGTGACCTTCCTCACTATGACTCCAAATGTCACCCAGTCTATTTCCTCCAGATTTTCAGTAGCAAGTTTGTTCTTCAGCTGAGACAGTCGGATGAGCTTCCTGTTAGCCATTTTCCTGTCCATTTCAGCCGAAGACACCCGGGGTTTTCTAGATCCAGTGAAAGCAGGTAAAAGACAACACATCCATTGGCACAAATTGACGATCAAAACCAACCTGCACTTTCCTGGGGAGACTACATCTTGGTACAAAGCATCTCTGTGTCTTCCTTCACCCTGAGGTCTCTTGAAATAAACCCCCCCGTATCAGAAAGCCACTGATGACACTGGTTTTTGTCCAAAGAGCTGCAGTGCAACTCAGCCCCAGGCCTGCGTTAACTCTGCTCATTTCAGACTAACCAAGAATGGCTGACTGGGCTGGGAATACAGCTCGGGTTCTGGTGAGGACACCGCGAGGATTCGGAGTCCTCTTGTGGCTGCACTGAGAGCAGGGATGGTGAGTGACTCCCGAGGCTGCTGTGTGCAGCAAACACTGGCTCAACTGGAGCTCAGCTGGGCTTTGCACATGCCTGCCCACTGCTTCCCTGCTCCACCACTGAGGAGATCCCAGGGAAGGCAGTGCTAATGAAATGACAGCTTTTTGGTTAGAAAAAAAAGCAGAGGGGAAAACAGAAACATGGCACTTAGCCCAAAGTCAATATTACATTACTGAAGAACCAGCCAGCGCTGTGGCTTGGTGTTACATCCCCGGATGACAAGTGACTAATCTGACATGGTAACACCAGGTATATACATTGTGTTTTCTTTGCTGTCTCCAGACAGGGCTCAGAGCTGAGCTGCTGACCTTAATCTCAGTCCTGAGAAGCTTTCCACAGACACGGGCTGCGTGGTTGCACTGGAGCATGCAGGCACAGGAGCAGTCTTCTCTCTGGTCACCTTGCTGGCTGTGTTCCCTACGGCAGACTCGACAGGCTGGAACGCCAGACCGAGGACTTGCCGTGGAGGGGGAATCTTGTTCTCTACAGCAGAGGAAAAAAGGCATAGCTCCCTTTACAAAGAATACAATAATTAACTGTAATAAGCTCTCTGTCACTGTGACCAGAGCGCTCCTGGTGGCACTGAGCAGCGTAACACTGACCTGGATGTGCCCACACCACTGTTGGGCACCATAAGCTTTTGGCAGAAGCTCAGTGCGTTTAGTGAAAGGCAGACTGAGAAAGGTACCTGCTGAGGATGCTTTTGATTTCTGCATTCCTCGCTTGGCTGGTGGTAAAGGATTGCCCAGCTGGGCTGAGAAGCATGGTGACTCTTGCAGTTTCTGAACTTTCCTTTCCTTTAAGGGTGGACAGGGAGATTTACCTGGCCAAGGGAAGAAAAAAATGATGAGACCACGGGATCTGGACTCAGACTCTAAGCACTGCTCCAAACTGTGTAATTCCTGAATAACAAGTCCAAGTCAGTGCCCCACATGGAAACCTTTCAGCCAAGTTGTCAGCTGAAATGCAAAAGGTGAAAAAGCCCCAATGTCTTCCCCATGACAACGTAAGACTTCAGATGTCACTGCAACCTCAAAGGTGTGGAGAGTAGAAACATCCCCTGTTTTGCAATCTTTCCATGAAGTTTCATAACTATATCCAACACGCTGTAGCAACAAACCCAGCTGTATATTCTGGGTGTACCAACATCTGCCAATAAGAAGGGACATCTCCAGGAGAGTCTGGGGCCCTTAGTCATGAAAGCTGTTCAATCCTGAGTTAGTCCACGATGCAGAGACCAAAACTGCTGCAGTCTATAGCTGTAAGANGGGACATCTCCAGGAGAGTCTGGGACTCTTAGTCATGAAAGTTGTTCAATCCTGAGTCAGTCCATGATGCAGTCTATAGCTGTAAGGAACAACCTGTGTGGGAGTACACCAGACCACCATTCCTCCTTGCTACTTAGTGCCCACTTCAGGACTGTTTTAAGTCCTGCCTATAAACTCACGTTGGTAAGGCAATAAATCATAAATTCGTTTCATTCGTTTTATTACCAGGGGTTTTCTTCTCGGGGCCTGAGCTGGATTGCTGCCCAAGAGCAGTCTTCTGCAACTGCTCCTGTAATGTCTTCATCTGCTCTTGCAATTTTCTCAGCTCAGCTAGGAAAGAAAGGAGAAGAAAAAGGATGACAATGAAGACAGCAGGAAGCCATTGCAAACAGGTTTGTGAGATCCCTGGAAGTTTGGCAGCTTTGCTGCATCATGGAAACTTAAAAAATTAAGACCTGAGTCACAACACAGATTTACTTGAGTCCACATAGGCAAACTTTTCCATGCAGCCTGGAGCTGGGTCCTCTCATAAAAATATTTTCCTTAATTGTGGTACGTTCCCTTCCCATATTGAATAAAGCTGTCCTGCTCACCATAAGACAATTTAAATGGCTGATGATTGCATTCCTTAGCACTGAGAAGCACTTCCTTACGTAAACAAATGCACAGCCTGGACACAGGAAAGCTGTGGCCAGCTCTGCCCCCCCAGTGACTCCCACACTGGCAGGGCAGAACCTCCTGCCAATAAGCCCTGAGAGGGAAGGGGTTAGGGTGATGCCAGGGTGATGATATCGGACGCCCTGAAGACTGAGGACACGTCACTTTTCATCAGACAAGGCACAGGTACACAGGTAACCTTTCCTGTCCTACTCAGCACAGCTCTGTTAGTGTCCCTGTCTTTCTTTTGGGAAAACAGGTTTGGTGAGTTTGGCCACTGGATGCTGAAAACTGAACTTAGAAACTTTCACAAGGTCTTTCAGTGCTTGGCCTCCATCATTAAGAAGAGGCAGGTCAAACCTCCTGCTCGTTAGCTCTCTAGAGACAGAATACACCAAACAAAACAGATCAAAGATGCTGTTGCAGAAACCTTGCAGTTCTTCATTGGTTTTCTCCTTCGCCTCCCTGGGAGCTGAAGGGGGGACAGCTTTCTCTGCCTCCTTCTCTTCCAGCAGCAGGTCATCTACATCTCCAAACAGCGAAGCCAAATTCTCCTTCTGCTCGTCAATCATGCTGTCCTCATCATCAACCTCCTCTGTGTAGGATGCATCATCTTCTGCATCAAAAAGAGCATCGTATTCATCTGGCTCTCCACCCTCATCCTCTGGAGCATCTTCCTCCTCAGGAGGATTCCTCTCCTCAGTTGCTTCGTTTTCTTCCAGGAGGGAAGCCAACAGATCCAAGTCATCGTCAGCTAAGGCAAAAATAAGACTCAGAGTTACTTCTCTTCAGTTAAAGAAAAGCTGCTAAGGAATAAAACATCCAAGACACCTCGATTACAAGCTACTGACAACTGAAACTAAATCAGAGTAGCGAGAGGCATTAAAAAAAACCAAACCACTTCACGTTTAGCTAAAGGCATCTAGAGCAGCTTCTGGCTGTGAGGCCAGATGGAAATGTAGTTGCAGATGCTCTCAGCCTGTGGCACAGGTTGGCAAGTCAGCAGAAAACCTGCCAGCTACTCAGCACTGCCTTTTCCTCCTGTGCAGCTCCCTGAGCAGCAGCTGCTGTTACCCAGAAAAGCCTGGAACCCGTGGATGTGCAGAGACAGCCACGTGGCTTCTGCCAGTGCAAGGGGGAGAGGGAGACGCAAGGCAGGAAACGAAGCAGAGCCCTGGATATAGTTTGGAAAAACACAGAGAACAAAGGAACAAAAATGGAAGAGAGGTAAGTACAGAGAGACAGAGTAGAAATGGAAATCTGAGCAAACCAAGAAACTGATTTAGCCTTTGCTGCTGAGGAAAACACCAGACCAGGCAAGGCACAGAGCAGCCTCAGAGGAAAGCGACAAGAAGGAAAGTAAGAGGCAACTTCAGTGGAATGTAAATTCCTTTGCTAAAAGCCTTACCAGATTTTCTGAACACTTGAACTTATTAACTAACAGCCTGATAGGAAGACAAATTTCCCACTGAAAGAAGAGAATTTTCTCTCTTACCATCCATAACTTCACCAGGATTTCTTCAAGAGCCCCTCAAGGCAAAATATTCTGTTATGGGGAGAACAAAAGTGATACTGTTAAAGTACATACACCTCTTCTAGAAATGTATATTTTGTTCAGGCTCCTTATTTGACAACTTGCAATCCACCAGCTTGGTTTCATTTACAGCCACTAAATTTAAACCCTCACGTACATTTTCTGCATCAGAAGTCTGACCCACGCCGAACTCGCTGTAAGGACACTACTTTTGTTAAAAAAGCCCATTACAAACACAGAACTCAAGAAATGTCTGCCGTGTTCTCAGAGTAATAACAATTTCCATCTCACCCGATTACACTGAGTACACAATAATTACAACTTGCATTTAACTAACTATTAAGGTCTAACAGTTGCTATTCTCAAAAGTGTACATTCTGCGTTTCTCACAGCTTCTCCATTTCATGGAGAAGGGTCCGTGAAAAACAACCAGCGGGGGCGGACATGAATGGGCCAGGGATAGGAAAGATGGGATAGCCATTGAGGCCAAACTCTAACTGTGCTGACAGAGCTTCCTGCTGCAGAATCTTTTGTCTCGCCCATAAACTCCGCTTTTGATAGTTTTCCCATGCTCCAGAATATTCATTTTCAGCAATGCTGCTGCATAACTCGCGCGAGCAGGGAAGGCCAGTGACCGCCGCGGACCCCGCGCTTTTTCCCCTCACGGTTCCCCCTCGGCCGCCTCCCCCATCCAAGTAGAACCCCGACCTGCTCCGGGGCTCGCTCCCCCGCGGCTCCCCGACCCTCGGTGCAAGAGGGACCTCGCTGTGTCCCGGGGCCGCCCCGCTCCCCTCACGCAACCCGCTGCCCGCTCCCCTCACGCAGCCCG
>VWZN01005960.1:1145820-1163451 GCA_013396955.1 Regulus satrapa | reverse complement strand
CATCTTGGCTGTGGGCGGGCGGAGGGGCGGCGCTGAGGGTGCCCGCTGAAGGGGGGGCCATGGCGGCGTGGGCAGCGCAGGGTCGATGCGATGGGAAAAGGCTTATCGAGTCCAGCCTGTAGCAGATCGCCGCTTGTCACCTAGACCATGGCTACAATCCCCTCTCAGGGAGTTGTAGAAAGTGAAAAGGTCTCTCCTGCCCCACATTTTCTCCGGGCTGAGCCCCCCAGCTGCTCCTCTTCAGACCTGTGCNGCTGAGCCCCCCAGCTGCTCCTCTTCAGAGCTGTGCCCCAGCCCCACTGCCCCTCTCTGGACACACACTCCAGCCCCTCAGTGCCATGGCGAGTTGAGGGGCCAGAACTGGCCACAGGATTCAAGCTGCGGCCACACCAGTGCCCACAAGAGAGGGAAGAATCGCAGCCCCGGTCGGGCTGGACTCATTATTGCCGATACAGGCTCTGAGTAAGCCCATTAAGCTGCGGAGTTGTCCGCTAATCAATACCAACACTTGTGTTACACCACCAAATTCAGTCCTACTTATTGTCACATGCAGTGGACAAAATTTTGTAGTTTGATCAGTTTTTGTTTGGTACAACTGTAATTATGTGAAAAATATTTCTGAGGATATACAAACTCATTGCTGGACTGCAGTTAGTAATGACAACAAAAACATCCTTCCCTGTAGGTTTCAGTGGATTGTGGCTTTATTCTTTGGAATTCCTTGCTCCTCCTGATTTGTACTATTAGACCGGCTCTTTGATCTTTCTATGAACATCTATTTCACCTAATGCCCATGTTTTCTGTTAGCACTCCTGTGCTAACATCCCCTCTCTCTGAAACCTCCTCAGCTGATTCATTTTGACTTGACAAATGCATAAGTTATTCCTCCTTTGGCCTTTCACATTGATTTTCTGTGTTTTCCTTAAGGTTAATACTTCTCAGATAAAATCAGCTCTATTATCATTCTGTTAGTTTGCTTTTGGCCTAGTAGCATTTCCATCAGATTTTAATCATTGCAGAATCTGTAACTGTCACGAAGCTCCCATAATAAAATTGGACTCGGGGTAAAAAAAGCCCATAAATCCCACTGTCAAAAGGAACCAATTAAAAGCCAGTGAGAGATTGCATCTGCTGGGACTACTTGTAATTGATGAAGAAGGTTGCAACAAAGCTGACAAATACCTCTTCACAACAGTCAGCTCTTGTGTTACCTGAAATTATGGATGAAGCAATAGATGAGCTATAACAGAAAATAAGATTCCAGAGTGTAAAAGTGATGATTAGAACAACAGTGACAACAAGCAAAGTAAAACACTCGAATTACAACAGCAAAAAAGGGATTGTCTCCCTTTTGTTGAGAAAACACCTGGGAGGACAAGAATAGAATTAATCCACTACAGTTGTTTCTACACAAGCTTTTCAGGCATAGGAATGTGCAATCCTGTTTCAGACTCCCAACAATTCACAGGCAGAGATAAATTTATAATTGTAATAGATTTATTGTGCTATGTTAAAATCCACTATACTCCTTTTAAATTAGGTTACATCCATCTCAGTGCTTTCTACCACAATACTGTACAAGTTCAAATGCTTTTATTGTAATAAAGAAAAATTAAAACAACATCATAAAAATTAACAGTTCTATAAAACCAAGTGACTTGAGTACACCAGGAGCTACATATATCAGACCTAGCTGATCCGTTTTAAACCTTACCCACATCTGGCTAAAGCAAAGTTACATAAGCCATCAAAAATTTAACATCAGATTAGTATGGTCACAAGGGCAGCAATGAAATGGCCATCTGGAGAAAGAGCAGGGTTTGCTTGAAATGCTCGATGAATACAGCACTATTCCATTTTGCTGAAAGCTTCTCAAACAGCTCTTTTCCTGTGTTACTTTCCTGGTATATAATATATAAGAGATGAAGAATTTACAGGCTCACGTATATTTGATGTAGTCATGTATGTGATCAGCAAATACTCATCTCTCCTCTGACTTCAGTGACTCGGCCCCGTTCTGCAGAGTAGCCATAAGAGCAGAGCACTCCTGAAAGGTTTCACAGCAGCAAACGCGCTGCGAGTCCTGTGGCACATCCACGTTGTTAATCTATGAAAACGCCTTCCCTAAAGCAGGTTACAACCAGATTAGTGACTACAGGGCAGGGGAAGAGTTTTACCCTTTTCTCACTGAATTCATAAGCAAATCCCTGAAAACCTCCTTCATAGGACATAAGAGCTGAGCATTATTTGAGCAAGAAGGAAAAAACCGCCCATAGTGTTTGGCAGGTGAAATTCCAGAAGACAAAGAATCGGAGGGCATCACTCAATTAATGCAGTCCATAACGTGAATCTGCAGTGTGTCCAAATCAGGTAGAATTTCTTCACATTTCGGACATGAATAAATTGAAATATTCCGCTGCTCTGGCCAATCTTGACTATTAGTTCCTGCAAGCAGAGAAGATAAATTATTAACTTTTATATTACCCAATTTTGCCCTCTGCAGCTACCCAGCTGCCAGAACAACCACAGAGAAGCTGTGTGCAGCCAAGCAAAGCTGGTTTAGCCTGAACCTGACCCCGAGGGCTGCAGAAGGTGCTTGCAGTACCTCTTTGGACAAGGTGAGGTGAGTGCTCCCGATCCGCCATCCTGGCTCCGTGGCGACTTTGCATCTCTGCCAGAGAGGTTCTGTGGATAATAAACAAGTCAAGGGCTCTGAAAACAAAACTCCTGTCAACTGGTCTGCTGCTCAGAAACAGGACCTAAAAATGCCACTGCTTTGTGAGATCACGCCAGAGGTCTGCTGAAATCAGAGTCACGCAACTGACACCAGCAGCGGGGTTTGGGCAGCCACACACCTAGGGATCTAGGGCACACTTCTGTGGAAAGCTCCAAGGACTCCCAGCTGTTCAGGGAAAACTGCAGTTGTGCTTTAAGTAGAAAAGCAAATTATACCATAAAAAGGACTCAGTATACACCAGTTAATGTGAAATGTAACTTGATTCAACTACCACAGTACTCAGAACCGTGTACTCATCTCTGCCTCCTGGAGAAGCAGCAGATATCCCTGGCACACACGCAGCAAGGTTAGCTGCAGATTCACAGTTAAATTGAAGCCAGAACCCAAAGAAACTCACATGGATCAACAGGGAGAATTTACCAAGCATGAATCACCTCTAATGATGGCACCCAACTAAAAACTAACACACTTTACAGAGATTCTACCAGAAAATTGAGAAGTCAGCTAATTCACTTTTTTTTTCCCTTGTAAATTCAAATTAAGCAAGAGAAATGTCTGCAAAGGTATTTGCCTTTCTACTGAGATGCTCACAAGACAGTGTTGGTCAACACCAGTACAAAGAGTCACAGGACAGTGCAAAGGCAGTTCTGCCAAAGTCTGTTCTCACCGGCCAAGATCTTCAAGATTTTGCTGCTCTTTTAGTAGGTATGCCAGCTGGACAGCCAACTGCTCCTTCTCCTCATGGATCTTCTCTCTTGCTGCCCTCTCAGCATGGAAATCAGAACAATAAACCTCCATCTGATCAGAGAAAGGAAATCAGGCTGAAAATTTGTAACTTTGACTGAACCATATTTGTATTTATACATGTCAAAAGCAAAAATCTGTATCAAAATCTGCATCTACTCAAAACACACACACTGCAAAGCCAAGACCTGCAACTCTCACATGGTGAAGGAGAACTAACAGTTTCTGGGCTCTGCAAAAGGTACTCCAACTGTCTCACCCAGGACATGGGTATTACCTCTGCAGCACAGAGGCAGAAACGAGGCACAGACAAGCAGTGAAGAGGTGACAGATTATACTGAAAAATCCATGGTTCAGATAGTGGAACCAGGCCAGGATGCCAGTTCTGTGCCTTAAATGTGAGGCAAACCCTTTTTAGTCACTTAACACGCACTGATTTGAACAAAATCATCCTTAAAACATATGCGGTGATTCTTAAGCCAGTGGTTCTAAATACACATCTACTCCCAACTTCTGTTTGTTGTGCCAGACTCCAGCACGGGCAGCTCCTCCTACAGAGCCCTAGAACACAGTGGGTGAAGGCTCTGCAGGGATCTGCAAGGCAAGCCAAGTAAGGGGAATTGTGCTTTTAAGTTGAGAAGACATATTCAGCATTCCATTAAATACCTCCTAGTTTCTGAATATTGGGTGGGGGGAGTAGTCAGTTTGTGAAGAAGAGCTGATACCTGAGCACGGAGCACAGACATAGTTTCAAGGTCCTCCTCTTGCTTAGCAATTATCTGCTTCATTTCATCTATCTGGAGCTGCTTTGCAGCAAGAGCTTGTTCTGCCAACTCCACCTTTGCTGTCAGTTGTTCCACCACAGCTTTATCTACTCTGTCCAGCTGCAAAGAAGAACTGTGATTATGAGATGAACTCTAATACGACCCTCCTCAAAGTGAAAGTTTGCTTCTTACTCCTGCTGTCCTTGGAAAAGGTTCCCATTTTGGTCACCAAAGGAAGCTGGACTAAGACACCAGCGGTGACTGATATTTTACCTTAAAGATTAGTTTTGAGCTTTCAAACTACATTATATCAAGTTAAAAGACAACCCCCTAGTGGACACCACAAATGACGTTTTCCTAGTTTTGGAAATTGCACAGAACAATATGAAACTTCCATGGTGGTTCAGTTCCTAACAAGACCTCACTGTGGCAGGCATTGTATTTAAGAATACACAAATGTTTAGAGGTTTACCTTCCCACATTTCTATAAGTGATGCTGCAGGAACACTGATGTATCTATCACTTCTGTCTAAGGACTGGACTCTATGCTGCACTGCACTGCAGATGAGACCTTACCCAAAAATCCCCATGGAAGCACTGATGCGTGGATAAAGCTTTCTGTAACTGACAGCACAGGATTTATGTTTATCACAGCAGTGTTGCTATGTTACACGTAATTAGGTAGAAGGGATGACAACTGTTTCCTGCCCAAATCTGATCCTAAAGATATTCTCCCAACCCTTCCCCCCATCCCTAATTAATTATGATTTCTTTTTATGATGAGTTTACCTCTTTGAGTTTCATTTCATCAATTTTTTTCATTGCCTCAGTGAGTTCTGGAAGGAGTTTGCTATATGAATCCTGCAGGTTATTGTATCTTGTCCTATTTACGACAAGAAAAGACATGAAGGTTTGAAACAATTATTTCAAATCTAAATAATGTTAGAACTTGAAAAAAAAAAAAAGCCACAACCAGCTCCTTGCTAATCAATCTGCATTTCTGGTGAGAAAAAGTCATGCTCCATGTCTCAGCATCTCTCTTCAATGAGCTGTGTGCTGCTCTATCCATGGACTGAGTGCAAACCAATGTCCTTACTGATCATCTGCGTTTCATATTGAAGAATCCATCCCTCCGTGTTTTTATATGAAGCCCACAATTTCTGTTCAAAATGTAACACCCCTCTTGGGAAAGTCTTGACTCAGACTTCGAGTGAAGGAGAATTCATCCGAATAACCAGACACAGGCTCCAAAGATCACGAGCAGCTTCTGCAGCAGCTGAAGCTGTGTTCTTCAGGAAGTTCAGCCTCTCTGAACAGCCTGGACTGACATTTTCACACACCTTACATGGACTGCACCTGAAAGGGAGCAGGGAGCCAAAGCAAACGGCCTCTCTTTATGTCAGCCTCACCACACACTTGACTCTCTTCATGCACACATATTGAAGGGATTGCAGACCTCTTCATTAATGTCACTTTCCCAGCACTGTCACCACCTGACTCGTCCCTGCCCTCCAGGATGTGTCCACATTTACCCCTGCTAGTAACAGTGGCACAGCTGTTGTCACTTCTCTGCTTCCTCCACTTGTATGTTACACCCTCCTCTATTCCACCTTGGATTTTAAGATAAAGGAAGATACAAGTCAGAGTTGACAGCTCAAGTATTCCTAGCTGAGGGGTTCAGTAGATGAAAGAATACAGACTTCTATTTCATAATCTACAAACACAGCATCGTTTCAAAGGGTGCAGGACACAAAAGCAGTACTCCAGGTTCCACTCCCCTTTGGCCAGGTTTCCTTGGACTTTGCTTCTTCACTGACAATACCCCCCTGGAATACAAAACCAAGTCATACTCACTTTTCTTCATGTGTCTTGGCTTGTTCCAGCTTGACCTCTGCCTGCATGCTCTCCACCTGAAGTTCCAGCTTCTTGATGGTGTATATTAGCTGCTGCTTCTCCTCCAGTTCTGATGCAGCAGCCAAGCTTTTTCTTTCCAGTACCTGGCACCTGATAAAAAAGAAAAAAAAGGCTGACCTCTTCTGTTCACCCTCTCCTGATGGATTTTTCCTGTGAGGCATATAGCAAAAAGAGTATTTGTATGGTTCTTTAAAGGATAATTTTGACGAAGAATGTGGAAATACAAAAATCAGTCTACACACAACCATGAGGAAACAAAGCTATGGAAACCAACATTTACTTTCTTACTATTTGAATCTCAAAAAAATGGAATTTGACAGGAAACCAAGAAAAAAAGGAACTTGATATAAAAGTGTAACCACTTTTATAACCTACAAAATTTTCTTCAAAAGCCCAGACAGCTCATGTGAAAAGAATAGTATAACCAAGTCCCTTGGTTTTTTCCTCTAAAGAGAGAGAATAGGGATTGATTATATGAAGGAGAAAACAGAAAAGATTTTCTTTACATCATGAAGGGTTAAAACCCAAATCTTATAATTCAAGGCACCGAGGTTCTATTTATAGAACTAGGTTGGCAGCTCAGACTTTCTGACAACTGCTGTATTTCTGCACTTTGTCACTTATAAGGAAGGACCATTCTTTAACAGCAATTCTATGAAACAGTTATTTAAGTTGATCTTTGTAGAGCTGGTGAGTTTCCCAAGATGGGAGTTGTCATACAAGTATGTACTGGGTGTCAGAACTTTTGCTCTTCTGAGCCTTACTTTTCTTGAAGTTTCTTCTGAATCAATTCTGCTTCTTTCAACTTCTCATGGGCTTCCTGAAGCTCTTTAAACAGAGCACAAACTTGCAGATTCAGGGTTTCTACTTCACTGCCAACCTTTTAGAGAAAAAAATAATAAAGATGACGTACGGCCAATTCAAGATAGTAAGGTTACAGGCTAAGAAAGATAAGCAGTCTCACTCTGGAGCAAACAGCCTAAGTTAGTTAGCACAGTTACAGTCTATCCTCAGTAATAAGGCTTTGCAATGATTCCACACTGCACTCCCCACTGCTCCAGTGAAGATCTCCATTTTACCACAGAGGCAGGTAACATGAGCTCTGCTGACAAGAGCCTCTGAAGAAACACAACAGAGGCTGTACAGAGGGTACATGGAAACAGCTGCCAGCATAAGCACAAGTGCTGATCTCAGTATCCACTTCAATGAGGAGTATTGGGCACAGGCTGTAACTCAGGCAGAGTGAAGAGATAAGAGCACTGGAAAACATTAATTAACAGAGACATCACCTGCTTTCCCTAGGAAGGGCACCTCTTGGCCTGACTGCAGACTGGTCTTGTTTAAGCTACCCAGCCCTGCCCTAAAATAATTGTCCTGACCCTCAGAAGGACACAGGTCTCCACCAGATCCCACAGCATATTTCCAAGTCCCATGCAGCACTTCAGAAACTCACACACCTCACATACAAGCACTCTTAGCTGCCTGTATTATGCAGTTGCACTGAACCAGCATGGACCTCCAAGGCTATGGGACTGCACTCTCACCTCACACAGGAGCTTACAGCTGCAGGCACAGAAGTTTAAGCATCTGACTGGAGCTGAATCCCAATGCCAGCATTCTTTCAAATCTTAATTGAAATCTAAGGACTAAGTTTTTGCCTGGAACTGCATTTCAGTCCCACATAGTTATGCTCCGCCATTTTAATCCCACTAAAAACATGAACAAACCTTTATATGTGGTGCTACATGAACTCCACGTATAAAGTCTGTTTTACAGTATGCTGTCACTGTATTCTGATCCAAAAGCTGACCTAGGCAGCAGTGGGGAAATTCATTCAGTCTAGATGATTTCTGGAGCTAGAAATTGCTGTATTTCTCTCTGTTTACAGGGCCATGTGGTATAACTGCAGTTATGCCAAGCCTCCCATACATTTGATCCCCAATCCCACCCCCTTGCTGGTGTTAATTTGGAACCACCTCTAAAATAAACCAAAGTTCACTTCCATTACCTGTGCAGGACAATTGCCCCATGCTCCCTGAGTGCAGGTGGAAATCTATGCCCTGAGGCTGATGACCTCAACAAGTCAGCTATCTGTGGTTGTATCTTGGCTGAGGATAGGTACTTACAGCTTCTGAACTCTCTTCTTCCTGTTCAGTTTGTGTCCCGCTCTCCAGGCAGTTTCTGGTCTCCTTCTCCAGCTTTGACAGTCTGGAAAAGAGAAGGAGGCAATAATGATGGATCTGGCTTATGTTTCAGGTGAGATTTCATACAAGTGCTGTACTGTCTTTGTAACATCACAGCCACAAAAAAAACACCACAAGGCAGAACGGAAAGCACAGGCATGCAGGAAGGCCTGCACAGTCACAGGGGTTCCTGAAGAACACAGGACACTGTATACATTTAATTAAAATGGACCTGTAAGTCTGCATGTGTGATGAAGGCCATGACATTCAGTCCAAATGGTCTGATCTTTGCTACAGTCCAAAACTGCCAACTCTTTGGAAATAGGTCACTCTGTTCACTGAATTCAGTGATTAATATTGCCTCTGTTTTTTATTTTCAGGGGCTGAGGTTTCTAAGAATTGTTTGGTTATGGCTCATTACCTCTTCTAGGAAGATCACATAGAAGCAATTACTGTGACACCAGCCTTTCCTAGTAGATAATGTCCAGGAAGGCTTATTCTGCCTCTCTGAAGTGGATCTGGAACTGGTTGAGGAATTTGCCACTCCTGAACAGTCATGCTGATTTACACCCACAAAACTGAGCTGAGACAGACCCTCACACAGGTCTCGCTGTGAAAACTCTCTCTCAGAAAAGTTTGGAATTCAACTTATTTTAGACATTTCGAAGGAGCTTTTGCAAGCTCACACACTGCTAAATGTAGCCTGCCAATAGCACAAAGAGGACTATAGCCCTGATTTAGACATAGTGATTTGGTTAAGGCTCCACACAGAGATGATTCATATGAAACCAAATAACTGTGGAGGAGTACACGGAGCCTGCACTAGTCATCCTATCTTTCTGAATAACCCAGGGATAGTTCAAACCCAAGTAGAAATGCGTAATTTGCCTTGATCTGTGGCACTTCAGGAAATCAAAATAAAATCTCTTTTTTCCATGGAAGAAAACCATGGTTTATCTCTATACAGACAAACACAAAATCGTGCTCAGGAAATTCCCCACTGAAATCCCACTGATATTTCAGCTTGTTGTTGATCATTCAGAGACTTGGTAACTGCAGCAGCCCTGTAAGGAAACAGCTCCAAATATTACAGTGCACCTACTTCATACCTCTCTTTGTGATCCTGCAGCTCCTTCTCAAGTTTTTCCCTCTTCTGAGTTTCATTTCTAAGGCAGCAGAGCAGCTGGCTCACAGTTAGCTCCTCAGACTCCAGATTCTTCGATTCATCAGCAGATTTGCTCCTGCTTCAAACCCAACGAGGTGTAAATAACAACAGGTACCCCTGCAGCAGTGCACTCCCTTAACCCAAATGCTGGGATCCAGTCTGAGAGGCCACCATTCCACACAGTGCTCTGAGCAAAGGGCTCATTCCCAATTGCCAAGAGCCAAGGCCACAGCCCCTGCCTTGTGTGCACATGAAGGGCACAGGCAGTCCCCTTCCAGCTGAGGGAACAATTTAGCACTTAAGCAAGGAAAGCAAAAGCATTCATGACAATACAAAACCCAGTGCACTTATTCTGACCTATTTTACAGCCCTTTCTGCAAAGTGCTGCTGTCTATTCCTACGAACAGCATTTATTTTCACAATGAAGCATGGAACATTTCTTATCTCTGCCTCGCTCCTTTATGGAAAATAAAGCATATCCCACTAAAAATGGTAATGAGAAATCACTTTCTTTTTCAGAAAAAAAATCTCTTCAATGTTTCACCCTCCTGCCATTCTATAGCTCTTTTCAAAATCATATTATGCTACTGTAATTTGTACCAGAACAAATAAAAAGCTCCAAAAAATAGGGTAAGTGATAAAATACTGTATTCTATTATATCAGTTTTTATGGCCATCTAGACAGGAAAGTCAAAATCCCCAAACTGTAAGGAAGACAGTCAAGCTAGACTGTACATTTCAGAGTCTCAACTGTAAAACAGCATGTGTTAAAAATTCTGCTTTTGTCGTTCAGAAAAGAAAGCAAAACAGAGTCTTCTGTGAGCTTGAAACCTCTGGTGAGCAAAACTCAATACCCAAAAGACAGTGTTCAGCCAGGATATTTTAAGCAAATAACTTTTATCAGGCGATTTTTAGTGCAGTTCTACCCTTACAGAAATAAATCCATCCTGAGTGGATCACATTTCTTTGAACCTGTTAACAGCACCCGTCTCAAGTTTCAGGGCTGGACAAAGACACGTGGTAACACTGGAAATATTTAAAGAGCTACGAATGCCCCCTGCTCTTGCAGATATGGCCCAGATTCTCCTCCAAAGGTAAACAAGTTCCACAGGGAACACACATCATCAGTGCTCTCACAAGCCACAGCTAACAGCAAGCTTAACACTTGTGGCTCAGTCTGTGTTCAGCAACTCTTTCAGTTTTGTCCACAACTGCAACACCCTTTTTTTTCCCCTGCTCCTTCAACTTTTTATCTGCATGCTGAGGGACAAGTTTCTCTGATATTACACTGAAACACTGTTCTTTCACACAGAAGTGAGAACATGGGGCACAGCTTTCTGGCCTGCTATGTCCTCAGCATTTTCTGTAACCTTCCCTTTCAAAAGCAAAGGCACAAAATAAATAAGAGCTCAGCCAAAACCATCTAGCTGCTAAACTGGGCAGTATCCAAAATGGAAAGCTGAACAGTATCAGATGTCTATGTCCACGAGGAGAAAAGGTTCAGCCAGGGGCAAGAAAGTCCCTTGTGTCCTGAAGCTGATGTAAAGATCAAATTTTGAGAAGTAACCTGAACAGAATGCTGGTATCTTAAACCCAGTAACCTAAAAAGCAAAGACCACGTTGCACTGGGTGTCTACCCCATCACGGATACACTTCATACCAACCACACACAAACAGGGTCAGACCTGAAAGACTACAACACCTCTGACTCCTACCAACATCAGTATAACTGGGTGGAGGACAGATACTCTATTAGATGGTCTCCAGTGATTAGGAGGGAAGAAATCCCTGCAGCCTCTATCTTTGTCTTTTCTGTTTGGGCTCCCTGTAAAAGCCTGAAGAGTTGGCAAGTCAGAATATCCATAAATGCCTGGCCAACTGGCCAGAATATGCACTGCCTCTCGTCAGCTAGTAGAAATTGGAAGGACAAATGTCAGAGAGCTGAGGGTCTTCCTGCATGCTAGGAAGGTACTGCAACGGAGGGGTGCAAAGCCAAAGAAAAAGAGGATTTTCTAGTGCATTCCTCATAGAAAGAAGTTCTCTTAAATTGAAAATGAAACCCAAGGCAGAAGTCTGAATCACACATATCACACAAGAACGTACATGTAGACAGCAACATTACTGGGCATTTCACCACTATTCTCTTGATGTTCCTTTGCAGATCTATTTATTTCTCCTTCCTAGGAGAGAAAAAAAAACCACACTATTAGCTCAGCATTTGGACTAAGCAGGACAGGGTTTTATTAATTTGAGTTAAGGAAGGAAGATAAACAGGGAGAATTGCTACCATAGCAATACAGATAAATAAAAAACTCCTACAGATCATCTTCGTGTTTGGAAATTCTTAATTTAAACACCTCACATGCCTTTCCCTGTATCTCTTCCAGCTTGATTAGAAAATAGGGACAACAACGGGATTTGCCCTTCTCCCTTCATCAGCAACTTCCACAGCCACTCTCCTCTGTGAAGATGACTGGGCAGCACACAGCAAGTCAATGGCACTGCAGGTGACTTCCACAACATAAGCCTAGAAATCATTCTCCAGCCTCCTAAAAGACCCACTCTTCTTCCCAACTACAAACCCCACTCCTTGATCTTTGTAGCCCAAAGGAGAATCCTTCTAGCAAACAATTTTTAATTATGTTTTTAAAATTTCTTGCTGCACATCTGCTTTCCAGAGAGAGGATATGGGGAATAGAGGGATAGCAGACGCCTGCATTTTCACATTTCAGTTCACCCATGAAAACTTTCCAGATACAAGAACAGTAGAAAAACTACATTTTTTTGCCTCTAGGGAATACTCTCTATATTTTTGCACTTAAGTTTTGTTTGCCTGCATCTCTACTTATCTGTCAGCAGGAAGTAAGTCCCATCCTCAAAAGAAAATGCCCCATCTATGCACAGGTGTTGCCCCTTAACAAAACACAGCACTGATGTTCCCAGAAATTCCAACTAAGACAAGACTTAACATTTTTAACTCTATAGATAGAGGCTATCTATAAAATTAATTTACTTAAAGCTTCAAAATGGAAGGACAAAACTTAATTCCAAGTCCTTTACCACTACCTTTATATCTTGTCATACACAAGCGCTCTACGGCAGGTAACTTAAGAGCCCAAAGAATGACAGAATTCTTTAGCCTGGCACCCTGTTGCAGTTACTGTGTTCCTGTTACTCCTTTTACTTACGTTCATCCCAATCTCCACAAAGGAATCCTCTGCTGAGATGTTCAGCTTGACCTGCAGCTCGGAAATGATGGCGAGCAGATCCGCCTTCTCAGCCTGGAGCCGCTGCACCTGCGACTTCAGCTGCCTCGCCTCCCTCTCGGGAGCCCCGCAGCCCTCCTGGGACAGACACACCCGGCGTGAGCCCCCCCAAACGGGAGCACCAGCCAAGGAGCACACAGCCTGAACACAACAGTGCCCTACAGCACTTCTTTTCTGTCCAGGCTTGCCTGAAAACCCCACAGTACAGACCCCTAAACTATGTTTTGGTTCACTCAACAGCAAGAAGTCAAAACTGTGACACCAAGTGAATCAAACAACAAGCATCCCGCTGCTGGAGAACACGGGACCGGTTCTCTGAATGCACGATGATTAGGATGTAAATTCATGCCTGAATCTATGCCTTTTGCTACCACACAGGGTATTAGCCAACCTCCAGAATTATTGCATTTTTTCACCCATATTCCTATTCCTTTTTTCCCCAAATCTAACCAAGATTCAAGGGAAAAAAGACCAGTGGCAGTGAGCTTTCCCACAAACGCCATTCTTAGCCTTTCCCCACCATCCAGCTTCTTTGTACCCCATTTCCATGTATAAATCTCCCCAATTCCCTGACCTTTACATAAAATCCTAGATCACTGCCACAAGTTTATGTTCCTCAGAGATTTTCCCCAATGTTTGCTCCTTCCAATCACAACCATCTCCTTTCCCTTCTGCCTTTTCCCTTTCTCTAGGTTGCTCAAACCCCCTCTCTTAAACCTCTACATAACCAGCAAGACTCATTTTCCCTCTCCTTTGAATGCTGCTCCCCATTATGAAAGTTTCCCTGTGAGTTTGTTTCTTCCTCATTTTGTAATGTGAGCTTCCACCTCCTGACAATGCCTTTATTACACCACATACCATGAACGCAAACGCTGAACAATTCCTGGATTGGAGTTACATTCTAAGCTATGATTATGCCCAATCTCCAATCATCTCTGTGTTGACAGTGTCTCTCAACCCACAATACCACTCTGCCCCTCTGACCTGCTGCTGCCTCTGATTTTGTGCTGATGCTGTAAGAGGATACATTTAGAGTCAGTTCCACGGAAAGAGAAAGATTTTAGATTTCTCAAGCAGGATGGAAAACTCTGGCAACAGCAGACTTTAGGCTTTTGAAGTACATGAAGTTCTACAACAGACAGAAGGATTATAAATCCTCCACCTTCCCTTAAAAATATTCCAGATTTATGAAATTCTGAATGATTTATGAAATTCTGAATTTTCTTGACAATCCTGAAACACAACTTTCATAAAGACTGTGTAAGTAATACTTACACAATCACACTACTTAAACATGACTTTCCTCCCCCTTGCATCTTGGGAGCTTATTGGCCAATTTTGATTTAAATGCTGAAACATTTCTTACAGAGTTCCATAATGCAGTCAGGAGAGGAGAGTCCACCAGTGACTCTGTTGAGAAAAAGTTGAATACATTCATCCTTCATCAGTCAACAGAGAATCCACACAGGATACCAGACACCAGAATGCATCACTTTGGCTCTGCACAGAACTTCTTAAGTAACTTTTCACATGACCATTTGGGACACAAAGCAGGTTTTGTTTTGACCAGCTTTGCCCACAGACACCTTCAGTGCAGCCTGCAAAATGTTGCCTGGTTACTGTGCAACCACCTGCAACATTAGAGATGATGTGTAACAGAGCCAAAGGCAGGACACAGAGAGAAAGCTCAGTCAGACTCAAATGGAGCAGCAGAATCACAGATCTAATCTGACCTCAGTAAAAGAGCTTTCATAAAAGAAGACTGATATAATAAAAAATAGATGGCACTGATTTTTTTTTTTTTTCTTGTTTACATGTCAACTTCTCCCTGGAAACATGCTCCTGGAAACACAATACAAAAAGCAATTAAATGATCATGACAGATAGATAATCTAACATGTAAAGAGAAGGATAAGGTAAAGAGACATCCAAGAATAAATGAAAAATCAGCAACAAATGCTAGTTCTTATTTATCATGTAAAAAAGGTTTACTTATTAAATTATATCAGGTGTGCCATAATTTTCTGTTACTACACTCTGAAAGGCCTCACTTTATAAAGTCAGTCAGGTCAAGACCAATACTTAGAGCTAAGGATAAAAATGGAGATGTTAACAAATCTCCAAACCATCCCAGTGTGATGAATCCTAGAATCATAGAAGGGCCTGAATGCTCCAGACCTTCAATTCAAAAGCATGTCAATCTAACCAATTCCTTATTTACCATTTCAGCTCCTTCTTCTCTTTCCTTTAAGCTCTGAAGCTGCTGCTGTAGCTGTTCATTTTCAATGCACTTGGCCTGCAAGCACTGCTTCGCCTCCTTAAACTTTAACTCGTAAAATTCTCGTTCTTCTTTCTGCTTCTCTCTCCAGGTGGAAAGTTCCTCATATCGGTCCTTCATAGCTTGGTTGTGCAACTTCATGGCTTCTAAATGGTAGCCAGAGAGAAGACACTGAATCACATTAACAATCTGTCCGTGAAACAGCAGATTTCCACTGCACTGAGCTCAGCATTCCTCAGCATCAAATGGGCTGGCAATAATTGGGTATGAAATACGAGCCTCTGTCTGGTGTACCTTAAATACCAAGCCAAAACTAAACTTATCATAGTCTGTTAGCACTATAATAAATAGCTTGAAGTCCACTGCTGAGATCACATGGCCACACATCACTGACTTCTTGATTTTTTCCTAAACCCAGAAGTCAGAAGGAGAGTTCACAAGAGATACTTGGTATCTTGCTGTGTGTGTTGTTTATATGATCAGCCCAAATGAAACTGCTGAACTGAGCCTCTGAAACTGCTGAGACTTGGCAGGGAAAACATCCTAGACTGGTAAATTACTGCATGGAAACAGATGCTATCAAATCAAATGTCTCAAATATGCCCAACATTTGGTTAAGATTCAATTGCAAGCATTGAAAAAAATATAGCAAACAACTTAGAGCTGAATCAGTTCCTGTGAGTACCAAGTCAGTAACAATAACAAGACTGTAACGATATCAGTCTTATCACTGCAAAATGCTTGCAAGATTTTTAGGTAGAGTCAATGAAATTATTTTAGACATGCTTTTTGAAAAGCAAACAATACAAAGCCAGTTGCTTAAAAATCTTTTATACTTGTACTTTTCAGTAACTTCCATTACATCCTGGTGTCATGTGATAAACTGCCCAAAAATCCTTTAGGTTATGCAAAAAAACCCCGCATAGTCTGGAGAATGATTCTGCAAGTTATGGGTTACAGCAGCTGTAAATATGTCCCAGAACATTATCTTATATAAGACCTTTTAGCAAAATACCAGACGTACTTCTACAAAGAACTTTCCTGCCAGATTCCCACGGGACAGAGAACTTGGACCAGGTCCAAAAATGATTCAGGAAAAATTTAAACACCAGTGTAAAATCACAATACAGGAGATATGTGACTTCATGCTTTGCTGTCATATGAACAGTGAGATGCCTCTGCATTTTACAAAGAAAATTCTCAGATCCCCTGGGTTTTGCTCTAACTACTTAAAGAAAAAAATAACTGACAACTAAATTCCAGATCGAGAAGTAAATCTATCTCACATGAAGATAGCCTTCAGGGTAAGCTATTGGTTTTTCCCAGGTGTACTCTGCCATAGCCACCACTCCTTTTTGAAGTGCAGAAGGTACAGTACCCACCCCACCTAATGCAGCTTTGGCAAAATGTTTGTAATGGAGCCAACAGTTCTACAGTACAAACCAAGAAAATATTTTAGAGGTTGATGAGCCAATAGCACATCATAGGAAGAGATTTTTTTTATGCCACCTTCTAAAACACATAGTGCTATATTGCTTTTATATAGAATTCCAAAGCAAGTAAATCACCCTAACACTGGGCTGTTCTCCCCCTAACTTACCACACCAATTCAATTTGATGTGTGCTACCAAATATCCTGTTGATGAATCTTATCAAACTGGCATTGTCACTTGCAGAGTTGCTTACAGAGCGAATGCTACCCAGCTAGGGCAAACAAGCACAGAACTCATACTCATAGGACAAAACAAACCCTTCACAAGGAACTCAGAGCTCCTGCATTTTAAGACCAGCTCCTGTGGGCATTCACCTTTTAACTCATTGTTCTCAGTGATCAGTTCTTTCATCTGCTGCACCATCTCTTCAGGGGTGTAGGTGTTAAGGGCTGGGGCAGCCGTGCTGTCCACTCCATTTTCCATTTTGCTCTTGGAATGCTCTCCATTTTCAGCAGGGCGGCCCTTCAACTTGCTGGACATCTCCGAAGCAGCTATTACAGGGTTTGCCAAGAGGAAACTTTCAGTTTCTTGCCCAGTCAGATAGAAAGCATAATCACACACTTATTTTAGTAACACATGCAAGCCACACGCCTTGACACAGCACCTTCAATCCCTCTAACCCCGCTACACCAGAGTATCCGTGAGTCTACGTTAATCTCCCATGGGCCTACCACAGGATCCCCAAGACATTTTTCGGGCTAACCAAGCTTTCCTCAGGAGCCCATTTCTCCTCGCCCACTCCCCTCCCAGCTCTGACAGCACTCGGGCCCCGCCTTCGCTTCGTTCTCGCCTTCCCGGCTCCCGCCCCGAGGTCCGCCGGCCCTGTGGGAGCGGGAGGCAAGTCCCTCACGCAGCAGCAAGGTCGTGCGGAGAGCACGGCTCCTCAGGGGGAAAAATCCTGCGGGTCGATGAGGTTGGAAAAAGCCTCTGAGATCTCCGAGTCCGGTTTAGGACTGAGCACCGCCCTGTCAAACAGGCAATGGCACTGACCGCAACTTCCAGGCGTTCCTTTACAGTCACCTCCAGGGACACTGACTCCACCGCCTCTCTGGGCAGCCCGTTCCAATGTCGAATCACCCTTTAGGTG
>VWZN01005960.1:1135608-1145733 GCA_013396955.1 Regulus satrapa | reverse complement strand
CTCGGGCCCCGCCGCCCGGCCCGGCCCTGCCCTGCCCTGCCGGCGCCGCCTTTCACGCCGAGACCCCGTTTCCGCTGATTTTAAACTTTCATTTTCGCTTTCCTCTCCCCTTCTCCCGTTCTCCTGCATGCCCCGCCGCGGTGCTGGGGAGGCTGCGGCGCCCGCACCCGCTTCTGTCCAGGCACGGCCGCTACGTCCCTGAGCCATCCCGGCCCCCGGCAGTNAGGTTGGAAAAAGCCTCTGAGATCTCCGAGTCCGGTTTAGGACTGAGCACCGCCCTGTCAACCAGGCAATGGCACTGACCGCAACTTCCAGGCGTTCCTTTACAGTCACCTCCAGGGACACTGACTCCACCGCCTCTCTGGGCAGCCCGTTCCAATGTCGAATCACCCTTTAGGTGAAGAAATTCCTCCCAGTGTTCAGCATAAAGCTTCCCTGGAGCAGCTTGAGGCCGTGTTCTCTCCTCCTGTCGCTGATTTCCTGGGGCAGAGCCCGACCCCACCTGGCTACACCCTGCTGTCAGGGAGTTGTAGAGAGCGATGAGGGCACCCTTGAGCCTCCTTTTCTCCAGGGCAAACAAACCCAGCTCCATCGTCCTTCTCTGAACCCCCTTCAGCACCTCGGTGCCCTTCCTGAATTGAGGCGCCCAGAACTGAGCACAGCACTCCAGGTGTGGCCTCCCCGCTCCCCAAGGGGGAGGGACGGCTTCTCCCGGCATGAGGCTCAAAAGGCAGCATCGAGAGGTGGGCGTGAGGAGAGCAAAACCGAATGTTATTGCACAGGACATTTTTAGTGATTTTTGCCCCAGGATCAAATCAATTAGGAAGGGGTTTGCCATGCTGTGGGGATATAGTCCATTAATGGCTGTCAAACGATGTGGCTGGATGTAAAATGCCAGATTCCAGGGATGGGTTAACTGGGGTCATTCCCTCTGCACAGCCCCCGTGCTTTGTGACTGTGCTTAGCAGGGCTGAGAGTACCACAACTGCCTGTTCTTGAGTAATAAAACCAACCACCACATTTTGTTTATAATGTGAAAAATTGTAGCCATTGCAGCTAAAATGTCAGTTTCTGAAGTGGAAAATACCAATATTTAATTAAATAACCCCATGGCTTGAAAATGAACTCTTTTGATTTGAAGCTGCTGCTTTGCCATCTCCTAGGAGTTGCGAACTGTGTGTTGTTTAATGAAATTGTGTTTTTCCACAGGCTGGTCTCCCCTGCTGCCCTCCAAGTACCACAGGCAGGGATTTCGCAGGATGAGGGAGAGAAGCAAGGTGCCCCTTGGATAGTGGATGGACCGGCAGGGAGGAGTCCTTTTACAGGTTCATCATTTAAACAGGGTGCAGCTTACAAATCTCCCAAGAAATAAAGCCACTAAACATTTGGGACCAGCTATGTGGCAAAGAGCAAATCTGTTAGCAGATTTGTACGTGCTGGGTCTGTAATCCATGTGCTTTTTGCTTACACTGCTAATGAACAGAGGCCGTGTCCTTAACCGTACAGTGAGATCTTCTCTGTGCGAGGGAGTGTGATTTTGGAATTGCTGTCGTCTCCCATCACTGCATCTGTGTTTGGATGTTAGATAGGAGTGTATGGCAGTTAGAGGGGCAATAAAGAAACCTGCTGAGAGACTGAGGAACAAAATTACTAACCGCTCATCATGGCTTTTTATTTGAGCTCTGAGCTAAGTTCTTGCAGACAGCAAGACCTTACTGTATGTGCAGCAAAGAAAATTGAGTTTTACTTGTCAGAGGAGTTTAAATAAACATTTGCTATTTTTTTTTACACTCCTGATAGCTGTTTGTACCCTCAGTAATCTCAGGTCTGGTTTTAGTACCCAGAATTAACTTGTGGGAACAGATCTTATTTAAGCCACAAATACCCAAGTTGTGGGGGAGCAGTTTATCTTTTCAGTGTGTGCTTCACTGCCAATAAGATTTATGTATCTCACAGTTCTTTGAAGAGATCAAAATGCAGAGTATTCCTTGCTTGCAGTTCTAAGATGGAGGTGGGTTGCCTGGAAGCAGAAGTAATATATCTGATTCTAATTGAAATGACAAAATTTGCTTTTTTAAAAGCCAAAGAAAAATTAACTTCCTTGTAGATATGGAAAGGAGAAAAATAACCAAAGAGGCATTGTGAAAAATAAGAAAATATGAGATTATTTATTTACATAGAAGAAAAAATGGCTTCTGTTTAAGGAAGATAAAAGCGTTTGCACAAAACTCCTGTTGCACATCAGCCTATACAAGGGATAAAGCAATTATTGGGGCCCATCTATTTTATTCAGATTTTTTTTTTCTACCATAGTTTCTCATGATATTAATCTTTTTGTCCATTCTGCAGGTTACAGGTGGCACACAGAAATTAAATGTGTGGGGTCTGTGTAGGAAGGAGATCTGTTCTGGCTCTCCTGGTGAGTGGTCTGAACTGCTCGGCTGAGTTAGGGGTAGCCCATCTCTCCGTGCTCTATGGCACAGATAATAAATATTTTGAGGTAAGAGGTATAAAAATGTCTAGCTTTCCCCAAACCACTCCATAACATTTGTTTGTAAAGAAAAGACATCTGTCAGCTCTGGGTCTGAAGGCTCAGATGCAGTCAAGTTACATAAGAAATTTCCTTATGGAATCTGAGCTGTGGAAACAGTTTATGCGTACACCCTGACTCTCTAGAAAATGTGGGATAATTCAGTTTAGCTTAGTCTGAAATGATGGAGAATTGTGCTGAATTATCACATCAGTCTGGGCTAACATCTTAGGTGCTGTCTTTGCAGTTATCTGGGAGCTGAGTCCTGAGAATCAGCCAAGGCTTGAACTTTGGAAAGCTTCGGTACAAAGAACACCTATCTATGAATATCCCTACATATATACACTCAGGGCTTATGATTTATCCATCTCTCTGTCTGTCTTGGATTATGTGGAACTCCTACCTCTGACTCTCTTAAGCTGGCTTTACTTTTCCTGCCTTTCTAGTCTCAGCACTGCCTTTTTGACTGTTGCTGCTGGAAACTCCTGATTTTGGCCAGGATCCCATAGATAATGTACAGACACAGCCCAAAGACTGACTTCCCTCTCAGAACACAAGGAATATGCACTATCCTGGTCTGAATCTGAGCTGCTCAGGTGCCTAAAGAGGCTTTGCTTTATTCTGCCACAGAGCTATCTGCACGCCTGTGGAAGAACTACTAACCTTGATTAGTACCTGGGCCTCTTGCCAGCAGAAATGCTGGAGTGTTTGCTGTGACTTCAGATTTGCTGATTAAGCCTAATTTCCAACTGACAGGTAATATGCAAACACCATAAAGATATGTTCTTTGCAGGCTTTGAGCAGATTAAGTGGGGAAGAGGGATTGTTATAAAGCACATACCACTTCGGCGGTCAGCAGTACGATGTGATGAATGTCACCATAACCTAGAGAGAAATAAGATAATGAAATGCATTCATTTCTTCCAACAATTAACTGCTACCATGGCCTGGAGAGGGCTCAGAGCCAGCCAGAATTTACATTAAGCAGAATAAGGCTTTAGTTTATTATTTACAGTATCTCTAGTAGTAGATACATCTATGGTATCTAACTATTTATCTACATTAAAACAGCGACAAAGAGCATGAAAGTCGGATGTATGATCTGAATGTTTATCTGCCACTGACAGATGGTATGACAAGTTAAATCTGGGATCATAATGGATTTTTAATTATCAGTCCAGTATTGAACCTATTGCTATTAATACTGTTACTACCTTCCAAGGTAAAATCATCAAAAAGGAAGTCCAGGAAGCCAAAGATGACAGAAATAAAGTAGTAGGGAAAAAAAAAAGACCCAAGGTCCTGTTTTCAGTTTAATAACCCTGCTGTGGGCAGGATATGTGAAGCAAAGCTATGCCAAAGAATGTGTCTAACTGCTTTTGGCCCATTGCGAGTTGAATGCAGCGTGTTGGGGTTTCCCTCCCACATACAGCCAAATGGATAACTTCTTTGACAACTGCACTTATATAACAGTCCTGTGCAATGACACAGGATGGTAAAGATGCTCTAGCACAATTTTTGGGTGATCTAATGCAGAGACTGCTGGCATGTAGGGAAATTATAATGTCACAATTTTATTTTTTCAGATTTTCCCTTCCTCTAGTGAGTTGCAGTTTGATTGTGCCAAGTTGCCGGAATTTCTCACCAGCAGCTTTGATTTCTTTCTTGAAAACAGCTCATTCTGTTGCCAGTCAAAATTTTTATCTGTTTTTTTTTTTCTAATACATTTAGTGATTTGAGTCAAACTAACAAAAATATCCCACTTATCCTCGGTATAGCATGAGCAGCAGCCATGAAAAGTATTCCACACTATTTCCTTTAGGTACCTGGCCCTGCCTTAGGTGCTCTGATGACAAGGTAATTTTCTGCCTGTCAGTAAGCTGCTTTAGAATTTTTGCAGAGGAGAAGAGCACAGCGTTAACCACAAGTCTGGTGGTTTTGTGATTTTGTCTCTGTCATTGCAGAAGAGGTGAACTGACTCACAGCTGTGGAATAACTACCCCACACGTCCCTGTAGGCTCCTTGTTCGGGCTCTCTTCTCTTTCATGACCGCTCAGCAGATACTGGTGTCAACTCAGGATGCAGTACATTTCACTCAATAGCTGCCATGGCAAAAATAAGATGGATAAATGTGCAGAAAAGCTAAAAACCAAACTGACCACCAGCCTTGTTTTCTCTTTCCAATAGATGGCAGCAGTTCTCTTTCCAGATCATCATCGGTTGAACTGGTCAGGAGCTCCGGAATACCAGAAGAGTTTATAAATACAGGCATCTTTGCCCTTTTCTTTTGCTCTTTCTGAGTGTGAAATTTGCACCAAGAAGGCAGCAGACTGAGAAAAATGCCTGAAGCCCTTGGAATGTGGCACTGCTGCCAAGTACAGCCATGCCAGGAAAACACAGGCAGATCAATAAGCAAACATGACCCAGGGCTCAGAGATGGGGGAGGGAGGTTTACTTTTGCCTAAGGATGATCAAAAGTAAAAGTGGGACTATTTTAGGGTTTAATTGAGAAGGAATTGAAGAGCCATGGAAGAAGGGAATGGAATGTGAGGATTGCAGGTCAGATGGAGAAGTCTCAGACAGCCAAGGAGCAGTCACAGTGCACCTTGTGGGGGAAGAATCACACCCAGTGAACTGTCCAACACAGACTTTCCTCTTGGAAGAAGTGACTTCATAAAGTTTGTATAAATCTTCAAGAGGAAATTGAACAAGAATGGAGCTGAGGAAGCCCCTCTTCAGAAAGCACTGTGGCAAAAATCTCTCTCAGACAAGACTGTTTTCTTTATCCTGAAATGCACTTGTGTTTGTCATTAGAAGAGAACAGTTCCATACCACCAGATGGGCCATGGGGAGGGATGAGCTAGGCTCCCATCATACATTATTACATAGAGAAAGCATTGCTTCCTGGCTGCAAAGAGATGTTCAAAATAAAATGTTTAAGTGTAATGTTATTTTAAATGTAAAAAATCCCCTTTTATTTAAAAGGCAAAACTCTCAACTGTAGCCTGGAGGCAAGTGAGTTCTTAATGAATTTTAACACTTAAATCCTTAAATATCTCTTTCCAATGTTTTCAGTCATACATGCCTCTTATTTTCATTTTACCTCAAATGCCTTGATATGATTTTTGGTTGAAGTGCTCTTTGACTCCATAAGCTGCTTTCCTGCTAAATGTGGAAAATGTCACTCCAGTGGGTTGTGTAATTGCACTCCTCACTATTTCTCTTTTTACACAATCTGGAGGAGGGAAATTGTGCTATCCCAGTGAACTGAGCTGCACTGGCATTTTTGATGGGATGCAGCAAAGACAAACCACTAAGAGGACAATTCCAGAACATTATGGAGGTTTTGACAGCACAGAGCTTCCCAATAAGACACCCCAGATCACACTCCTGACAGGAACTAACTGTTTGGTTTTTTTCTAGAGCTTCTTCTGGGTCTATAAGCCATGAACCCTCAGCAGTACTCCAGGGAACATGAGACCATGTCCTCATCTTGCTCTTGAGATACTGTGGTTTCTACTGGGTGGAAATGAAGCTTGGAAGCACATCTCATAAACTGCAGCATTCCCTTGATCATTTAAGGGATATTCTCATGTTGCAGCCTTGGCTTATCTCTGTGATGACTGTAGGAATACCCCAGCATAGCTGGGAATATAGCTGCTGCAGGGAGGTTTGGAGTGCAGTTAGTATGGTGTTTAAGCCTCTTTGAGACAGCCCTGCCATTGAAAGAAGTGCAGGTGAAGACATACAGACAACCAGACGAGAGTGAAGCAGCCAGAGGTTTTTAACCTGGATCCGTTTTTACCTAAAACTGCTTCGCTTGTGCTGACTCAGAACATGCTCACACGGTTTTGGTAGAAGGCTGGGGAGAAGTGGCCTTTGGGCCTGTTGGAACAGGTCCAGAAGAAAGCCATGAAAATTAACAGAGGGCTGCAGCACCTCTCCTGTGAAGGCAGGCTAAAAGAGTTGGAGCTGTTCAGCCTGGAGAAGAAAAGGCTCTGGGGAGTCCTTATTGAAGATTTTCAATACTGGAAGGGGGCTTGTAAGCAAGATGGAGAGAGACTTTTTAATAGGACCAGTAGTGACAGGATAAAGGAAAACAGTTTTAAACTGAAAGAGGGTACATTTAGAGTGCACATAAGAGTAACTTTTTTTGCAAGGGTGGTGGTGAAAATGGGCCCAAGCCGACCAGAAAGCTGTGGATGGATGCCCCATTCCTGGGAGTATTCAGGGCCAGGTTGGATGGAGCTTTGAGAGGCCTGATATAGGGAAGGTGTTCCTGCCCATGGCACTGGGAGAGCAGTGAAAACTGGGATAATTTGCTTTGCAAGAAAAAGTAGAGAGAATTTTTTTTCTTTGGCTATTTGAGGCTGTAAACTCAGACCGAAATTTTGTCAGAAAACAAAGTGCTTTTCAGACAGCTGAGGGCGCTGAGCACTCCTTGAGTGAGGCTGGCGTTTTGCAGCTTTAGGTTACAGCACTAAAATGCTCTAATCACACAGTGCTGCTGGTGAGCAAAGCCTAGGCAGGGGCTCAGGGTCCAACATTGCCAATAACACAAAAATGAAAGACTCAGAGCTGGTAAAATAACTGCTTATGTGCTTCAGTACAAGCATAAATTTATTGCCTTAATTTTAATGGCACCTTAAAAGAACTCTTTGATCACTGTTTTCCCCTTCTGAAGTAGCAGGATTTTGTTTATTTATTGCGATTTCAAGTAGCACCATAGAAGTAGAACTGGAGAAAAATGTTAGGCTTCTATACCTGTATATTTGTATTCTGGTAATCTTCTGTCAGTTTTCTCTCATCCTGGTTTTATTCTTATCACTGAGATCTGCTTCTTTGCATGACACACCTTTGCCAGAATCATCATTTAAATCCCGAATTTCCCAAGGAATGGCCTCTCTCATGGTGGATTCTGCATTTTGGGCACATCTGTTCAGATCTGCAAAAAAGACACAGTGCTTTCATTTCACCCAGACTATGATGCATGACTCTTTTTAGGGATTTTTAATATAAATCAGATTTCTCTGGATTTATCTTGCATTGATTTCTCTAGCTTATTCAAGCTTCTTAAAATCGTTCTGTGGTTTTTGTTTATTCACCACTTTTTATTAGCAAATCCTTAATTCCTTAGTGCTTCTAAAGCTTCTTAAGACACAAAACAATGCTTCTGATTTGTTAACTGTTATTATTACCTCTAGTGGTATGAATAAAAATTAGTTTACTTTGATGAAATACACTTAATACATACACTTATTTTATTAAAGTCAAGTAATTACTGCAACTAAAGTCTTTCTTAGTTGAATCCTTCATGTCTTTAGAAGAAAAGTTAATCTACTTATTGTGGCAGTCATTTCTGCAATTTTTTCAGCTCTAAAGGGACATCATGGCTTAGAAAGTTAAGGATTTTTGAGTCAGTCAATTGCCTTGTTTTTATCCACAGAAACATTGATTTGCATTTTCAAGTACTGGTAATTAAATTAAAGGACCTGTGACTTGCAAGCCCATTTGACATTGGGCATGTAACTCATCTCTCTTAGGTACACTTGTGCATGGTGAATTCCCCACAGGGAGATAAACGTCTTAATTTAGGGTTTGTGGATGACAAGGTGGCTGTGACAGTGTCTCCTAACTTGAGCTGTGCAGTGCTTCAAGGCACGGCATGGGCCACCACATTTTTTTGTTCAGGTGCCCTGAACCTAAGGCTCTACGTTGTGTCATGAAGCAAATGCCTTCCTCTTTGTCCTCTGCCAGGCTGCAGCTGGCACGAGACCTTCGGGAGGGATTTTCTTTTCATCCCTGAGCACAGGACTTGGCTCCTCAGCTACCGAGCTCCTCGGTTTCCCCTCTGGGGGATGAAGCACAGAGAAATGATTCTGCAGAGAAATGGCAGAGCACGTTTCTCATGTCCCATTACACTCTTCACTGAGAAAACATAATTTCTAGGTACTCATATTGTGGGGTTCCCAACCCATCTCAGCGTTTCCAATAATATATAAAATGGCTTTGGCAACACGTAAGTTCCTCATGATAGAGCCAGGCAGCACAGAGACCATCTGTTTTCTCCACATGAAGAAATACCTGCGTGTTAAAGGGAGAGATGCAGAAATCAAGTCCAGCTGCCCGATGAGATGCAGACTGATACCCAGATGTCAAATGGTTGAATCTTTGTTTCTGCCTGTCAGGTCTGCTGGGGGTGATTCAAACTGGATTTCTCAAGGGGTAACCTGTGGGTGTTCCCAGCAGTAAGTGATCTCTCTCGAGTGTCTCCTACTTAAAATATTGTCTATCTTTGGCCTTTGGGTGCTCTGGGCAGCCCCACGGCTCTTAGACCCAAGGAGCTGCTTGAAGGGCATGGACCTCTGGGCAGGTCAGTATCTCACAGGTGTGACCCATGAGGTCTGTGGGATGCCATAACACAAGAGAGAGGCATTTTATCCCTCCTACCAGCCTTTTTGCCTCTCTCTGCAGCTTTAATCTTCTCTCTTCAGGACCAGGTCCAGGTGGGGTTGATGGCTCTGTACCCAGCTGCTCCACTGGAGGCAGACTGTGCTTCCTGGGTCGGGCAGCCTTAATGGCAAGTCGAGGAGGGGATGGATGCCACAGACAGCTCCCACTCTAAATCCCTGCTGCTTCCTAAAGTGACATCCAGCCAAGGAACAAGGCAAGATGGAGGAGCAGACCTTATAATCAGGTTTGCAATTTGATCAATTACTATCATAGCTGCAATAAGCCAGTCACAGAGATGGGAACAAACTGGTGTCATAGAAAGCTAGCTATAAAAATTGTGTTTTTAGACATGCTGAGTTCTGTGAGGACAGAGAAATAGCCTATTAAAATATCTTGTTAATACACAGGTTGTAGCCTCGAAGATGCTGCTTGCTTTATATGTGTTTTATTTTTCCTCTCATTTTCACTTACTTGTTTCTTTGCTGTCTTATGTGAAGGGATATTGTTTTCTTTGGGCAGATTATTGGATAATATTGTGTACAGGAGGTAAACTTGTGGTTACTTCTATTTGCTCAGCTCCCTCAAGCTGAAAAGGACATGATGCAGATTCAAACAGGAACCCAGGCAGTTTCTTTGCAGAAATTCCTATCATAGAATCATAGAATATCCTGAGTTGGAAGGGACCCACAGGGGTCATCAAGTCTAGCTCCTGGCCCCACACAGGGGAAGCCCAAAAATCCTACCATGTGTCTGAAAGTGTTGTCCAAGCCCTTCTTGAACTCAGACAGGCTTGGTGTTGTGACGACTTCCCTTGGGAGCCTGTGCCCAACCTCCCTTTTGGTATAGTGTTTATTGTCTCACTTGCAGCCATCTCTTCTTATTTCTCTGTGTTTCCCCAGCTACCCAATTTTTCTGGTGGGTCATTGGGTTAGAGGATACAAAAGAGAAAGGATACCTGGCCTCAACTCCGTGCTGAAGGGAAAGAAAAGTCAGTCTTGTGCTTGACTGAATTGTGTCACAACTTCTGCCTGTACATTTATTCAAGACACAGGGAAAGGGGAAGGCAATTTAAAAAATTTTAGACACGTGCTCTCACTGAATGGTTAGGATACTAAATGAAGACATTAGTTTGACTATTACTT
>VWZN01005960.1:1118901-1135529 GCA_013396955.1 Regulus satrapa | reverse complement strand
AATGACAGAGTTCCTGTCCAGGAGCCATTGCTTTGGTTTAGCCTGTTGTTCTCCAGGAAAGGGAACTGTGACAAAATCTGAGTCAAGCCTGATGTCAAACATCATTAATATCAATTATCACTGCCACTATTGCCAACAAGGTTTCTATTTAAGAGATTGTTTCTACTTGCAGTTTTTCTGTAGGGTCTGAGCTCCCCCTGATGCTGTAGTAAAAACCTATAGATCTATACACAACCTGTTCTATTTTCTGCAAGGTTTTTTTCTTGGTCTGATAACTTTCCATTTGAAACCATCCCCTTTTTTATAGGCTGTGCTCTGCTTGGGGATTTAGTACACATCTCTTTAAAAGCCCCAGTAGTTGCTCCTTGAGGCCAAATCTGAGCTGAACACAGGTGCTGCTTGAGTCACAGCTGGACACAGTGAGTTTTGGCATCAGTAGTGTGTTCCAGAGTAGAGAGAGAATGTGAAGGGGAGAGAGAGAGGGGAAGGTGCTTTAGGGTCCTGGAGGATTTCTGTATAGGATATGTGAACTTAGGGCTGGGGCAGGAGAGCTCAGGAAGGCAAACTTCGTAAGAGGCATTTTTCTCTACTTTATTCTTTGAAAGCAAAGGGCCATCTCAGATTTCAGTCTGCCTGAGACTGTAGCCAGTAAAGTACATTTTGGGACTGAGCAGGGGAAGATGGGTTTGAAACTGAGATCAGGGTTAATGTATTACTTTGGGTTTGTCCCTTGTAAGCTCTTCATCTCTACATACCAAATCTCAACTTCCTAGATTGCAGCCAGCTCCTGTAAAGGTATCATTTGCCCAAACCATTACCACAGGCACATCTCATCTTTGAACCTGGGAAAGAAGAGTAATGTTGAGTGAATGTAACTAGAGGAGTTTGAGAGAGAAAAAATAACTTCTGTGGGAATGATTTTACACAGATTAATATATTTCATGGTCCACTTGGATTTCAGGTGACTGAACTGTGTTGGAAGAATATGCTTCAAACTAGAAGAACAGTTTGTTCTTGTGCTTGCCACTTCCATTTTTCAGCACTTGTTCACCATTAAGCTCAGGGAGGCAAAATCAATAGTGCTCCAACATTAATAATTGAGCAAAATAGGCAGCCAGCTGAGTAAACCCCATCTCACTTGAAATCAGAGCAGTTACTCCTGGCTTGAGCTAATATATCTGGAATTAGGTGCAGGCTGAGGTGGAAAATGGGATAAAAGCACCAAAATAAAATACAAAAGCCAAACAGCCAGCTCCCCCCTGTGCTGTGCTGTCATGATTCTTACCAAAGGAGTGGCAGAAGTGAATAAGGATTGCTCTCTTGAATCATTCTGTATCGGGATGCAATCAGGCAGAATGCTTTGAAAGCATCTTTAGTTTGTAGGAATGAACTCTCCAGGGGTCTGAGTGCTATTTCCAGGTTTCATCCTAAAGCATAAATCATGTACTTATTGAAAGCTGATCGTATAAAGTACACAAAGAAGAAAAGAGTCTGAGCTTTTAACTTGGGGAGTGAAAAAAAAAAAAAGGCAATAAACACATGACTGGAAGTGTTTCTGAAGGGCATTTGGATACTGTCACAATGCAGGGTGAGAACCCCACTAGAATGTGCTGCTCCACAACATGCCCTCACTGAAATGCTGCCTTTTCTGGGAAAAAAACTGCAATCAATTCCTAACACCCCTGATGAAATTACACAGTGCTTAAGGGACAGGGTCTCTTAGTCCCAGTAAATCATTGAGCAGCAGGATGTCACATCAGATTGTCATACCACCCTGGTGGCTTCTGCAGTTTATAGATGAAAGTTGCCTACATGATGTCTTCTTTGAAAGTACTGGGTTTGGGAACCTGTAGATCAAACCTGCTCATAAATATTGAGAAGAGGGTGCTTCTCTGAGGAATAGTCTTGTTTTAATGGGGCAGAAAATCAGTGAAGGTGTAAATCATATCTGAGACAGCGGGATATAGCTGGCAAAGGAATTCAATGAGGATTAATGCCAAGGTGTCAGCAATCCAGGAGATACATGATAGTATCACTGCAGAGCCAACAGATAAAAAATACCATGTAAAGTTTTCCTTTCTTTCAGGGAATCTCCTGGGTTCTTTTTGCAGTGTGTCTAGGAAAAGAGCTCTGAATCCTAAGTAGTGTGAGGAGGCAGACAGCCTGATTTAAAGGTGCTAAAATATTGCCAAGGGATGGGAGCATCCACAAGGAGAGCACGCTGGGGTGGTGCTGAACACTCACTGCATCAGGGCTGGTAGGTGTGGTGTTGAGGACAAGCCGTGTGATGCACCAGGTTATCCCATCGAGAATTGCAAGCCATTTCTGCAAGGAGTAAAAGCTGTCTGTCATCTCTGTAAGGGGAAGAATTAAGAAAATGTTATGAACCTGTGCATGGGAGAATCCCACTACTCTGTATCAAAGTGTCCTTTAAAAGGATGACACAAACTCCACATGGGGACCCAGTTTGTTGTTTAGATGAAGCCTGTAGGAGTGAGTTTAGGAAAAGCTCAGCTAGGCCTGCATTTCAGCAGGGTGAAGTTTGTAGTTTTTCTCCCAAACAGCAGAACAAGATCAAAGCCTTTTATTTTCATGGCTTGCAATGTGGTTTTTTAATTATTTCTTTTCAATGGCCTGCAACACAAGAGTTGTGGCATGAAGAGATCGTGATATTCAAAAGCAAATGAAACTAAAGCTTTTCTAGATAGGACCCTTCTGTATCTCTTTTCTGAGTTGTACCTTTCCCCTCTGGCTTTCTGTGCTGCAGTTGGCAGTATGTGTAAATCCAGAAAAGCATTACAGAGCAGGGGAAACCCAGGAGGCAATTAATTGATCTTGAAACAGCACAGCCTAAACAGTCACCAGTGACCTGGACTGCCTATACTGAGAATTTAGGGAATTGTGCTGCCAGCTTGCCCTCAGGGCTGGGTTTTTATGAATAAGTTTTTGCAGTGAGCAGCAAATGTTGTCTTTAAATATGTCAGTGAAGGAACAATTGCATGGCTCTCATGGTCTTGTGGCCGCTGCCCATCACCCTTTGAGAGCAAGGTGGCTCCAGCAGAGAGCACTAGGTTGAACAAGCATCTCCAAGCATGAACTCAAGGGCCAGAGGAAAGAAAAGTAGAGGCTTTTTTGTCCCAGATGATCCACTTGGATGTGTGCAGCCTGAAGGTGTACAGCTGGAATGAAAAACGAAGCCATATAGCATGATTCAGCTGATCCCAAACAAAGATTAGGGACAAGGAATTCCTATGTGAGCAGAGGGAAGGTTTGCAGGGAATTTCCCCTGGCTGCCTTTCAAAGTTCTGGCTGTTGCATATTGACCTGTGAGGCATTTGTTTGGTTTGGCTTTTATTTTCCTTTTTTTTTTTTTTTTTTTTTTTTTTTTTTTTTTTTTTTTTTTTTTTTTTTTCCAGTTCTTGTCTGTTTTGTTTCTGAAAGAATGACATCCTGGCCCCTCACATTTCTGGAGGCAACACACACATTCCTTGCAGCTCTGTGTTACCAGGAGGACAGAAAATATTCTCCGTAATTACACATGATTTGATCATTCCAGCATTTCTACCTCTTCCCAGAAATTTTATTCTCATAATTAATTTCTCTGGCATCCACTTACAGCTCTAGGCATTTTCCCAAACCTTTAAACACACAGTTAGCAGTTCTGAACGTTTCACCACTGTATTTCTTTTCCTCAATTTGCTAGTTATAAATTCTTTGCTAATAGTCTTTCCTGCAACATGAGCTTTATTCATGTAGTCCCCATTACTGTAGTATCATCATACTCCAGGATCTCTTCTTCACCACAGCACTGTGATCAAAGAAAATGGTGTTATCCCTAGTTACAAATGAGAAGCTGGGATACAGTGGGACAAAAATTCATCTTTTGGTGACTTGCCCAAAATGTCACAGAGGCAGAAAAGAGAATTACACTGTGGTGTCCCAACTCCAGCTCCTGCTGGGCTAGCTAGGCTTTGCTGTCTTACAATGTATTTCTCTTTCAGAAAATATTCTGCAATTTCCACTCTATGCAGAAGTCATCACTTTCTCAAATCCCTTTAAGGAAAGAGGAACCAAGAGGAAAGCAGTCTTAAGAACCAAGGATTCCTCTTGGGAAATTGTCTTCTAGCTTCTGGATATTGGGCAGAAGATGATATTTTGCTTAAGAGAGACCTAAACTGTGAGTATTAATCATAACTAAACTAATCTGGTCTAAACTGTGGGGTATTAATCATATCATATGTTAATTATATCTGTACATGACTGCACTTTTCCATAGTTTCTTCTATCTCAGAGGAATGTAAGAGAGATGATCACAAATAATGTTTGGTTTCAACAGCCAACCAAATCACATTAAAAACATCCGTTTCAGCCTCCTGTTTGTTTCAGTGAGGGTTGGTAGAAGATTACTGAAATGAGAAGCTTCAATCACAATCCAGCACAATTCTTGGTGTGATTCAACGTGATCCCTCAGTCACCACACAAAGGGCAGAGGTGTACATTAGCCTGGACTGCGTGTCCAGGAAAAGCTATGTACTGCAATGGTGGAATTCATCCTACCTCTGTCATTGGAAATTTATTGTACAGCTTGCCAAAATCCCACAAATGCTCACTTTTCATCTGTTTAAGCTCAGCCCCATGTAATGCTCTTGACACAACTCACAAGACCCACAGGTATCCAAAGTCGGAGCACAGGCCACCTGTGCCTTGTTTGCTGGAATGGGAGGTACAGGCAGGAAAACAAAGCTGCTGATGGAGATGCCAAAATCGTGCTCTTTGTCAGACAGAAATGGAGTCAAAAATCAGGTTTCAACCTATGCAGAACTTGGCCAAACCTTACTATTAACTTGGCTTCCAGCACAAGCAGTGCAGCACTGTAATACAAAACTCCCTTGGTGGGTAAACCATTTTCCATACACTGTCCGATTATAGCTGGGTAGGATTAGAGCTGTCCTGGTGTGGGCAGCTTCCTCTAATGTCAGAGTGAGAGCCGGGTCTCCTGGCTCAGCACCCTGAGTGCTGGTGTGCTTCAGTGTGAGAAAGTGGTGAGCAAGCTGGGGTCTCCAGTCCCATCAAGTACTGCTTTTGAGACTGTCACAGGATGGAAGGAGTCCAAATCCATCACGACTGGAGAGAGCAGCTTTTCAGACTTAGACATGGTGACTAGAGGTAACCGTGTCCTAAATAATTTCAGTGCATTTACTCCAAATATACTTTTACCAGTTAACTGGGCAAAGCCTTAAGGCTAACAAGTAAACAAAAACGGCATTAAAAAACCCCAAACAAACAAATAAAAAGAGCCTCAAAAGGAGAATAAAAAGGACTTCAAAGCATTTCACTTACATTAATTAAGCTATATGTCTATGTCAGTCCGTGTCAGCCAACAGATATTCAGCAATCCTTATCTCTACACCCTTGAGCCTGATAAAGGTCTAACTGCCTGAGAAATGTACAGCCCGTGGGACTGCCGTGGCAAAAAGCAATTTCCTTCTGCACAGCGGAGCCTTAACGAAAACACCTCCCGCTTAATGAAAGCGTGGAAGATTAAGGGACCAAAGGTAGGGGCGTGGAGCTGGGCTGCAGCCAGGCGGGGTCTGCGTGGGATGGCTGGGGGCAGGAGGAGCCCCAGGCAGAGCAGGAGGTGCCTGTGCCCTTCCTGCCGGTGTGGGGGGCTCTGTCGCATGCCCCACATGCAGGTGCCAGCGAGGGCCAGCCCCTGCCTCCAGGTGCTGTCAGTCCTGCTGGGTGCAGCAGGGCAGCGCCAGCAAAGATGAGCTCAGTCCCCGCGGCTGCCTCCGCTGGCCCGAGCAGCGCCCGGCCACTTGTTGCAGAAGCGTTTGGAGGTGGAAAGCTCGAGGACAGAAAAAGGGTTTTTTTTTTTTTAACAACAGTGTTTCTTTGTTGCAAGTTAAAGAGCCAAGCTCAGTGCAGGATGCGAAGCTGACCTTGGGGTGGAACGCCACTGAGCGTCCTCAGAGGCTGCCCTCCCACGCATGAGCCGAACTCAGAAAATCTTTGATGCATTATGTTTAAAAGCGAGGGAGAGGGGGGGAAAGCCCCACAAATTGTTCTAGAGAGAGAATAAAACAGCAGAAGCAGCAAAGAGAGGCTAATGTGGGTTTTGCAGCAGATACTGATAAGGGACAATTTCCCCATTTCCTTTCTGGTTTAGNAAAGCATGTAGAAATATCCAGTTTCTTTTTGGATTACTAGCTAACTAGCATACTGCATGCCTACTGGGTCATTCTATCATAATAAAATCAATTTCATCTTTCCAATGTGGTATGCAAAGTTATGGTTTCTTTTTAAATTGAGAACCTTCTCTGTAATGTTTTAAACAAATAGCTATTAAGAAGCGGTAACATTTGAATAAAAGAAAAAAAAAAAAAAAAGAAAAAAAGGAGGAGTTAACACCTGTGCTTGCTTTACTCTGCCATTTTTCACATTTGCAGTTGTTCTCAGGGGGAATCAAAGTGACAGATTTATGCAAAGCTGCAGAATGGATCTTTTTTTGCCCCGGAGCAAGGCTTTTATCCAAGCCTTTTTTTCCCCCCTTCATAAGGGGATGGTGAAGAGGAGGGATTTATCACACGGCAAAAACAGCAAACAAAAAAAAAAAATCTTTCACAGCTGTTTCTAGCAGCTGAGATATATTTAATCCAAACTTCAGATTAACATGCACCTCTGTGGAAGGACTATTTCCCCTCCCCATGTGGTTGTTATCACCTGTGTAGCAGACAGGGCTCAGGGATGAACTCGTGGTGAGAGGATAGAGGGCTGCAAAGGGAAAGCTGTGAGCAAGTGACTTTCTGCTCTTATTCCCAGCAATTCCTGCTATGGATTGACTCTCCAAGTAAGGTGGGCAACTTCTTTGGGCTGTCTACATTATGAATGTCCCTTCTGTGACATGTGAATGTGCTTCGGGAGCTCAGGTTTGCTGTGCCCAGCTCCAGCAAGCCTCTGCTCAGCAGGGTTTTTAGCAGGTTATCTGCAGAAAGCAGCTCTGCTCTAACTGTTGCGTTGGAGATGGGCTGAGCAGAGGTCTCTCCCTCTGTCTCAGTGCTATGTGCACGTAGCTGCAAATGAATAATGGTAAATCTTCAGTAGCAGAAGAACTCCTGCCATGTCCTCAGGGCGCTGAGCCATGAGCAGCAGTTTGGAATGTGCCCTCCTAGTGAGCACTTATGTTTTATCTTCACTGCTCAGTGTGCAAATGTCCTGAAATCCCCTCCTTGAATCTGTAAGGGTTTGAGAGGCAGAACTTGGGAAGCAGAACTGTTAACACCTGTATGGGCTTTCCTGTGGTGCTTGTCTCCATCTGAGTGCCCCAAACAAGTTAATGGATGTGAATTCATATTCCCTTTATGAATTAAGAAGCTGGTACCTATGTGACCTACCATGCTTAGCATTTTTGTCCCCAAATCTTATCCTTCCAGTCAATCTCCTTCTCCATCCTAATGTTTCAGCCAGATCTGAAAGTCTTGCCTCTACTCATAGGAAAAAAGTAATTGCTCTTTAGGCTGTCCTGGTGAAGAGAGCATTGAAATATTTTCTAAGAAATCTCACCCAAGATAAGCATGTAAATTGTGATATTTCAGCCAAACAATTAATGCCATCCAAGGAGGACCCAGGCAGCTCTACTGACAGTCAGATCCAGCAAATAATTTCCTTTGGCTGCTGCTGCTGGACTTTGTAGCCTTCACTGGCTCAAACAGCACCTGTTTTGTACTTAGTTCACCAACTCGTGAAACGGTGGCCCGGGGACAGCTGTCCTGGCCTTGACATATGATGTGAATTAGCCAACCTTGCACTGGCTGCTGTGTGTGTGCAAATGTAATGATCCCTGCACAGCGGCACGACCCTCAGTCTCTGCCACGGGGTCATCAGCAGTTGTGTGGGTGAGTTTCAGCAGAGGCAGGTTCTGGAGTTGTTTCCTCCTTTGCAATTCTGATGGTGTGTGTGTGAGCATCTTGATAACAAGGACTTTGGGAGCAGGGCTACATTACCAACAGGAACCCAGCAGCAGCCTTGTCCTCATCACAAGCATTCATGAATCCTTCATGAATGTTGGTGGCATTGCTGACCCAGCTCAGGAGGGAAGAAATTCCCCTGAGTCAGGAGGACAGTTGTGCTTAGCACCAAGCCAGCTGATTGCCGTGAGAAGAGGAGGATTCTCTGTGAGAGACCTGGATCAGAGCCCATTTCACTGCCTTGGCCACGTGCTTGGGTTAACTCACTAGATTAAGTGCAGCCTTTTTATCCTTTTCAAAGGGTAATTTCTAAAATCCAAAGAAACCTCCTACAAAATGGTGGGGGGATGTGCTTTCATGTCAGCTGCTCTGTGGATACAGCTCTGTTCTAGAGCATGGCAGACACGAACAAGACCTATTTAAGGCAGAAAAATGCAAAGCCTATATGCTGATAGAGCAGGGCCTTGACCCATTCTGGGAGTTTTTCGTTTCTAGGTGGTTTGATGCCCTCTCAGTAGCAGTTACAGAGAGAAACTTGCTGCTTGGTGGTTGGGGAATAGGTAGTTTGTGGGGAGTGGGCATATCTCATGTAAGTGTTGCTGGAAGCTGGTGGGAAGGTTATGACCCTGCACTGTCAGGGACACAGCTTATAAGACCACCCCAGACAAGAAAACTCACCTCTCCTCCTCCTGGAACTTCATTTAAAATGGCCCAGAAATTTAAGTAGGTGTGAGGATGCCCATGAGAAAAAAAGGTGGTTTGGGGGTGATAGTGGGGCTGTGATGGGGCAGACACAGCAGCTCTCTGGCTCCAGGAGGGTCAGGAGCACAGGGAGCAGCTGAGAGAGGGCATGAAGCAGGGCAATGTAAGCTGGCCAGTGTGAGAGTGAAAGCTGGTGTTATAGATGGTCTGACAACTCCTGTTTCTCTGATGGGGTTTGTACTGGACACCTCTAGTTGCTGGCCATGTAAAAAAAAAATGCTTAGGATTCTCATAGTTCTTTTTTCCTTTCCTTTCTTGTACTTATTTCTCTGGTTTTACTGTATACTGTTCAATTAGTTAACTTAATTCCTTCATTTGCTCCTTTTTTGCTTAAAATTTTCCTTGACAAGCTGCTTCCCTTTCTGCCTTTTTTTCCCTGTCCTGAGGCTGTTTTTCCCACTTCCTCTGCCTTTTCCCCACTGTCTTTAGCTTTCTCTTGGGCTCTGCATTCCTTTGTCTGCCTCATCCCTCAATTTCCTACCCCTTCATCTGTGGGGCTTCCTGAGGTGCAGGGGCACTTCTAACCCTGTGGTAGTCTACAGTAATCTATCCCTCAGTAATCTGTGCTGCCTTGTCCCTCTTTGTCACCTGCCTCCCCCTCCAGATGTGCATGCACATCTGTGCACAGCCCCAGAGCCAGGAGATTGAAGTCAGACCCAGTTCAAGGAAATGCCAGCTTGGGTGGGATTCCTCACTTCATATCCAGAGCTCCTTGGGTGTTGAGTTAGACGTGGGATAGGAAGCAGTTGTTTTCCTTACCCCATCCCATGAAAAATCATCAGGTACTCCATCGATTAGTGAACTTTGAGAGAAGAGACTTGTGCTGAAAATTAAGCATCTGTTGGTTTATAATGGAAAATATTTTAAAGAAAAATGCTTTAAATTATATAGAGGTGTTTTGTAATAGAATTGTCATATACCATGAGACAACTTTACTGGAAAGAACATCTATAATGAGTAACAAATCACACTGACCTTTGCTTAGGCTTGAAAGCAGGTTTCTTTGGGGTTGTGGGGACTCATTTGCCCTCCAGCAGTGGAAGAATTAAGATGTTATGTTTAACACAAACAAGAGAGGTTTAATCCCAAATCCTTGTGGGAGAGCACTTTGTGTTCTCTTAAAAGTTCAGTAATTCCATAAGCAAGATGGACAGTTGGGTTATTTTAGACTCAATGAAAGCAGGGGAGGGACAGAAGGGACGTCAAAGGGAATTAACTCATCAGAGTAGGAACCCAGTAGTGAAAACTGAGCAGAGAGTGAGTTCAATTGCATTAACCATACACGGTGTCAAGGTCTCTCATTATAAGATGCCCTTTTCCCCTTTTTGTTCTGTCCAGCCAAACTGCAAGGAGAAATATTTGTCTGCATGGGATCATCCCAAGCCAGGGCTGGGCGGCCTCCTGTACAGCACTGCTGTTCAGACAGTAACAGAAGAGGAATGATTCTATTTCCATTTGGGCTCTACACAAGACCCTCTGAGGGCAGGTGCTGCTTTCTGAGTGATCGAGGAAGAAAGGCTGCACTTGTTGAAAAAAAGAGAAAGAAAGGGACACTTGTTGTCTCTGATGACCTCTCCCTGCTGGATCTACCTGTGCATCTTCTCTGCGCTCACAAAGACAGAGTGGGCTTTGTTTGGGAGCATCTTGGTCCTTTTGAAAGGCAACCCCTTCCACAGCTCTGGTGTGTCCTGCTTCTCTTCTGCTGGGGGCACTGAGAGAAGTCAGCCCCAGCAGTCTGTTACCACTTAGTAAAATTAATTCACTTCAGAAGGAGACTGTGTCAAACATGCTGTGATTCAAAAACTGAAGAGCGTTCAACTCTCAGGAAACATAGGAGGGACAAGATATAAATCCAGACAACTTGAGCAAAGACAAAACATTTCACATCTCTGTCTTTTTATTTCCAGACAAGAAGCCAAAGTCCTACAATATGACTGTTAATTTAGGACTTAGATAGCACAACTTTCTTCATCACTCTCCTGTGATCCTGCAGCTGAAGAGAACCAGTGTGAATGACTGGGTGATGGAGAGATTATTGCCCTGGCCCAAAACCAGGCCAGAATTACCTTCACTTGATAAGTGAATCTTGGATTGAGGGGCAAGTTGTACTTTACCAATACAAATTTTTTTCAGGAGTGACCAATGAAAATTGTTCCATACTTGTGGAATGTTGGCTAGCAGAATAAATGTGGTTCTTGGACAAAAGAGTAGAAAAGCAAATAAATGTGGTGGTGCTGCTCTCTCCCTGGCTCTTTGGAGACCAGGATTTTTGTTCCTGAATTCATCTCTGGTGTCTGCTGAAGAAAAAGATGTTAAAAATCTGGGACAATCAATGTCTAGTCATCCTGCCACCAAGAAAAGGAAAGTGTATTCAATTTATTCAAGGGAGTACTTGATTATTGGATTATAGGTGCCAAAGCTGGGTGAAAATTTCTAATAAGAGGGTTTTTTTCCACATAGTAGACAACAGCATGACATGAACCTATGGATGAAATCTGAACTCAGTTAGATCCAGAAGAAGAAAAAGCATAAGATGTTAGTATTAGAACAACTGACCAAGGGATGACCTATTTTCTCCACCACCTGAGATTTTAAAGTGAGAATTGTGTCTTCCATTTTCTTCATCTAAATTCAGTAATGATCATGACACAGGAGTCCCTGGGTGACATCATCAGTGTGAACAGATTAGACTTTCCTAACAGTCCCTCTGCTTTTAAAACCTCTGTTGCTTAAAAAGTGTATTTACCTGAGCCAGGGTTCACCCCAGGGACAGGGGAATTAGACATCTTTATTCTTTTCTCCCCAGCTGTGGGAATGCTCTGTTTGGATATCTTTCCCATCGCCGGTTGTGTCAGTGGTATGTGTTATGCAGATGTGTGTCTACTGGGAGCTACGTTCAGACAGCACATTTCACACTGATTTATGAACAGAATTAGAAGTGCAGCAACTTCTGGCCTCTGCTGACTTGTGCTGGAATCAGCTTGCATGTTGTTGCTATTCTTGTTCTTGGACTTGCAATCACAGCTCATGAACCAGATGCTGCAGAAATGTGGAGCCGAGGAAGTCCTTGCCTCAGAGCTCTTCTGTAAACAAAGAGTGGAGGAGGTAGGTAGCCAAGGGAATCCAGGAAAAGATGGGACATAAACATGCTCAGTCATGATGAGCTGGAAAAGGACTGGGTGTTGCAATAAGTTGGATAGGCAGTGGTGGGCCAAGGCTGGATCTGCTCAGGAAAAGGTGCTGCAGGACTCCAGGCACCAGACAAAAAAGCATCTTTGTTGTGTGACTGGCAGGAAAGGGAGAATGTCTGGGAGAGGCTACAGGGAAAGTGTTGACACAACCTTGAGAATAAAGAGGGAAGTCTAAAGTGAGGATGTCATCTTCACTAATAACTCGGAGGTTGTAAGTCTGAGTGATGGATAAGAGGAAAGCAGTTTCCCTTCAGACATGATGGGTCTGAGATGAGGATCAGATGTCCCCAGGTGCCAGGGAGCCAGGCTAAGGTGGGAGTTTCATTAGGCGAGCACAGCTAACAGGACAGAGGTCCTGATCCAAAGGAAACTGCATTTGAATTGGTGAGGTTTGTCAGAGATCAGGGCAGAGGGAAAGGAGAGCAGGACTCAGTGACCGCAGTGAGGGCAGAATGGAGAAGGGGGATTGGTTCCAAACTGAGAGTAGGTTTATATTAGATATTAGGAAGAAACTCTTTACTTTTTAGAGGTGATGAGGCACAGGAACAGGTTGCCCAGAGAAGTTGTGGATACCCCATCCCTGGGAGTGTTCAGTGTCAGGTCGGATGGGGCTTGGAGCAGCCTGGTCTAGTGGAAGGTGTCCCTGCCCACGACACAGGGGTTGGAACAAGGGAATCTTTAAGGTCAGTTCCAACCCAATCCATTCTATGATTCTGTGAGGATGGACTGGGAAAGGGTAAAGGTCAGAGGGGACAAGAAAGGGCAGAAAGATGCAGGGAAGGTACAGCCAAAGATCTCCATCTATATCAACTACTTGATCCTTCTACTCACTTTTCCAGTTGAATTGTAATTGGTATTACAGGAAGTCTTTTTACTGCTGCACGTAAGATAAATGTTTCCAAACTCTTTGAGACAACATTTTATTCCCAGCTGATCCCCAAAGGCAAGTCCAGTTTCTTCATGGTTGTAATTACTCTTCAAAAGAAGAAACATGAAGAGCTATGGCCAGGGAATGTGATTCTTTTTTTATTATTATTATTATTTTAAATTTTTTTATTATTTAAATAGGAATCAGCCATCCCAGTATTGGTACTAAATAGTTAAATACAATGGACCAAATGCCAAACTATGAGAAGAATTACTCAAATTAGAGAAGCATAGAGAGAAGAAGCTAACAAAAACAGCTCTTCCTGTGGGGACACTAGCAGAGCCAAATACTCATCTTTGTAGGTCACCCAGTTTAAAGAGCAGTGGACGGGAGTAAAAAAAATCTGGGTTTGATATTTTGTACCCTGGACTACAATGGAATTGCTGCAGATATATAAATAAAAGACAGCTGGGCTGAGGTTTCAGATCACCTACACCCATCAGAAAGGCAGCCAAACTGAGCACTGTGCTCTCCTGTCTGATACCTGTACTAATGTTCATTCAGAGGCAAAGAGATAGAGCAGAGCAGTGTTTTATTAAAAGGTTTCAGTCACCTGCATGGCCACAGAAACAGTAAAGAGAACTACATAGCTCAGGGGGAGAAAGCTTTGATTTAAATATCTGTAAAAATGTGGGGAAAAAAAAGGGAAGAGTTCCTGCCTGGGAAAATCATGAGCCTGTCTCAAAGTCTATGAGGCTATCTAAGCAGAGGAAGTGAATGAATAACTGTGGCACATGCATGAGTGGCTGAAAGTGCAGCCTGAGCAGTAATTGGCTCTATTGGTGTTCCTCTGATTAGCTGGTTTTGGCTACAGCACTTGTCAGACCCACGCTGAGTTCACAGTACAAAAGTATTCACACTGCACTGAAGAACGTCTCAGATCAGCCGGTGGATCCCTGCAGGGAAACAGCAAACACAGATCTGAAGGATGCAGTCTCCAAGGAGGGCTTTAAATCCTTACTTCATGTCACTAATTCCTCGTTATCTAGAGCTGGAAGAGAAAAGACTCCTGGAACGGATTCAGATGCTGCTGTTACTTTTCACTACCTCAGAAATGAAGGAAAAGAGAAGAAAATTGATGGGTCTTCTGTGGAGAGAAATTTAAGAACAAAATCACATTAATCACTGAATGTAGGTGGTTTGAAATCTTTACCAAAATACCCGTCTGAGTTGGTAATGAACTGAAACAGCAAAGGGATCAGCTTATTGGTAAGGGAAGGAGAGGTTACACAGTGATAAATCTCCAGGGAGACTCCTGGCAGGGAGAGGTCTCAGCTGGGCACATGTCACAGAGGGCACGGGAGAAGATGAGCCACCCCAAGTCCTTACAATGACACTGGGCACAGCACCAGCAAACATGAATGAAAGAGACCAAGGAAACCAGGCACTTCCAAGGGAGAGATATTTTTATGTGCAGACTTGCACACCTACTGTGCCTGCTCCAAGGTTATGGCTTAAGACCCCCCCTTCAGCTCATTCAGCTCTGAAATCAACTCCGTGGATGTCTGCTCAAAATGCTGACATGATCACACTGCAGAGGGACAGAGGAATTCCACAGAACATTAATTATTTGCATCCACACTCTGGTAATCACCACCAGAAAGCAATTTGGGGAGCATCACCCAGCAGCAGAGTATGCCAGGAAATGCTGTTGTGTTTTCTGAGCAGGCTCACTGATTCAAACACCCTGATCAAATATGAGCAGTTTAGGCTATCAATAGTAGCATTAAGGAAAGAGTTCCATATTTTGCTTGTGAGCTGCCTGTCTTTTCTCACCCCATCCTCCCTCCCAGCTTAATTATGTTGTATGTTTGCTATATGAAATGTGAGGAACAACAGAACAGTTCTCAGCTTAGGGCAGATATTTCCAAAGTGGTCTGAGGACAATTGACCATTATTTACTTGCAACATACAGTAAACAGAGATGAAGGTTAACCATAAGGCTTTTCTACCCAGAAGATATCAATCTTGTATGTATACACAGTGGAAATAGAAACTTTATTTCACACAAGCTGAGAATTTGGTTCCCAGGACAAAACCAATCAACCTATGGTTACAAACTTCTCTTCAGCCTCTTGGGTTCTGCCTCCAGAGTAGTGGCACTGAAGTAATAAAACACTCCCATGTTACTGCCCACATTGAACACAAGATTCTCATGGGTGAAGCTGCCAGGCTCTGACACCAGTCATACCAGCTGGAAAGACATGGACAGACATGGAGAGACCACCTTGGATGGGCTTTCCCACCACTTGCAGCACTTCTCTCTTTATTCTTCGCCAATATCTTGAGATACCAGTTCTCAATAGAAACCTGAGGTTTGTATCAAAGCCTCCATTTACACTGGATTGCACAAAATGCCTCCAAAACTGCCTCAGCTTTATCTGAAGTCAACATGAGCCTCCATTCCTTGTTTTACTTTTTATTTTTTTATTTATTTGTCTAAAATCTACTGAAAGAGACTCTGAAACCTTCTCTACCACAGTTTTGTCCCTTCAGGTTCCAAAGCAAAAAGCAGGTTTTCCTAATGGTGTGCATTAAAGTAATACTGAGCTGGTTGGTCTTTTGGGATTTCTTGAGGGTATTTTCTTAAAAAAAATTCAAAATTGTCTTTTGAAGTTTTTTTCTTGAAAGTTGTAAGAAATTTGTTGGTCTTTGAGAAACAAGAAAAATATTTAGAAAGCTCTATCTGGCATTCTGATTTTTTTTAGGGAAAAAAAAAATCAAAATCTGTTTCTCTTTTAGCAAGAACCAACTTTGCTGTTCATGCATAAAGCTATGATGAAATATATTGTAGCATCTTGCCATCATGAAATATGAATACTACTACTTCAGCACACAGATGAGCCTGATGAAGCTATTCCAGAGGAAGAGACTTGTCACTGAAGATCTTTTGTCTCACTATTATGAAGTTGACTCAGCATTATTCCACTGATTCATTATTTTGCACATCATTTTGAACCCCAGTCCTGCACAAGGACCCACCTATACCGGGTGCAGCATGAACATGGAACTCCTGCTTCCAAGAGCTCCTAGTCCTTGTAGAAGACTGGAGAGGCAGATGGAGACAAATGGAGGGTGAGATTAAATGAAACAGCCAGAACATGCTGCCAGGATTCGAGTAACCTTTACAGGCAGGGAGAGATTTAACTGTGACTGTGTCTCCATTATATTAAAAAAAACAAAAACAAAAAAACAAAAAAAACCCCAAAAACAAACAAACCCAAAAAACCAGCTCCAAAAGATTTTTAAGAGTCCCATGCTCATTCCTGTCTATCCTGACTATTATTCCAAGTGAGATCAGATGTGGGAAAAGGAGAATCCTGAAATAGAAAGAGGCTGTTGGAGGCTGTGAGTGGTGCAAGGCCCCCAGGGATCCTTGGGAGTAGCTCCACAGCAGTTTGTATGTAGGGAGAGGGTCAGTCTTTGAGCTATCTGCCAAAGAGCAGGAAAAGCCCTAAGCTGTATCAGGCTGTTCTAGGATGAAGCAGTGCGAAGTCAAAATATATTGAGACCTGGATTTTTACTTTTACCTTGCTCACCAGATGTATTTTGGAAAATGATAGCAGGCTGCTAGGAAGAGCTGGTCTCCTACACTTGCAAGGTTTTCTCCAGCCTTGTCTGAAGTGGGAGAAGTGGATGAGTTAGAGTTACAAGTTTCTACACAAACATATCTTAAGTTTCCCAGGATTTTCTTTTCCAGGGGAGCTGTGCACAGCCCCCTGCTCTACTGGGACCCCTGCACTTCCAAAACCCTACGCGCCACACCTTCACCTTCCAAAG
>VWZN01005960.1:1081248-1115657 GCA_013396955.1 Regulus satrapa | reverse complement strand
AGCTGGCCGCGATCATCGTGTACGCGCGGGTGCTGGCGCTGCACCCCGACACCTACGGCGCCTACAACTACCTGCCCTGGCAGGGGGGGCCCCCCGGCGGCCCCCAGCAGGGAGCGGGGGACCTCTTCTACTCGGCCGAGATCGAGCTGCTGTGCGACCAGGCGTGGGGCAGCATGCTGGAGGTGCCCGCCGGCTCCCGCCTCAACCTCACCGGCCTCGGCTACTTCTCCTGCCACTCGCACACCGTCATGCAGGGCTACGCTTATTTCTTCTTCCTCCGGTGAGTCCCGGGGTAGGGGGGTGGGTTGGGGTCCTGGGAGGGGTTGGGATGTCGCATCCCGGCTCCGGGGCATCTCCGCCCCTGCCCGGAGGGTTCGCTCCGTCCCGATGCCGCTCTTCTCCGCCTTCTCCTTCGCTCTTCCACCCACAGATTCGTAGGGAAAGGAAAACCCGAGACAGCAAACTCCCGTAGTATCCCAGCGTTGTCGGCCAGCACATGCACAGGGAGCTGCTGTTGAGTAGCTCCTGGGCGCTGCTGCTTTTGTTTTTACGGCGGGACGGTCACAGAACTGGAGAGAGGCCAGCCCCTGTTTGCCGAAGTTTGGAATTTAAAACCCATCCCCAAATACTCACCCGATAGCTTTCCACCGACTCCCGACTTCTCGAGTCCCAGCCAAACCGTGACTTTAGGCTCATCGAAAGAATAAGAAAATAAACCACAATGTGGGAACAGAGCCATCACTGTGACCTTTCAATTCAAGAGCATTTGTGAAATCCTACTCAGTGGCTTGTTTTGAAATACTTGGTATATTCTTACACTGGGTGCATAACAAAACTCATTTTGATGCTCTCTAGAGCTTAGTCTGCAGCAACATCTTCAAACACATTTTATTGACAGAAGTTATTGACTGCTTGAATGAGTACTTAAACTCTGGGTTCGAGGGTAAAGCGATGCAAATTCAGTAGAAACGATGACCCAAAAGACAGATTTGCCTCCTTCATGAGGTTTTGCAAATATCTGCAGGGTGGAAGGAGCCTTTTTGGTCTTTACTGCTTCTGCCTGATCCATCCTTGCGGTGGAAATTGTCATTTTGGTGACTTAGGTGCCAGGAGAGCTGAGAGCCACTTGCCAGCTAAAAGTCTGTGAGACTTTTTGTTGAGCCAGGCTGAAGCATGACAGGTGACTTCTGCAGGAGAGAGAGCGCTGCTCATTCTCACAGTGGGCTGCCCTTGCAATCTGTGTTTCAGAATGGATGAGAACTACATCCTCCTGCCACACGGAGTCAACTTCCAGGAGGCGATTTTCCCTGATACCCAGGAGAACAGAAGGATGTTTGCCAGCCTTTTCCAGTTTTCAAACTGCTCGCAGGCACAGCACACGCTGAGCTTCTCCAGTGACTGGGAGATTCAAGAAGACAACCGGGTAAGGGATTAGTTTGCTTTCCAGTGCTTGTTTTCAAAGTGGGCACAGGCATTCCCATGTCCTTTGTGAGCATATGTATATGAATGCAGAGCAGCAGGTCCCTGATTTTCCTGTTCCTTGTGTTGTATCACTAGTGATACTAGTGATACTCACCACACTAGTGAGGAAATATTAAGCTGTTTTCAAAGCTGACCTCTGTGTTAATCTCTTTATCTTCCCATGGACCTGAGCAAAACTTGCTATCAACTTGTTCATGAGCAATAGGTTGAAAATAGTATTACTTGTGATGCTGTCCTCCCCCCCCGCCAGATCATTCCTGGGTTTGCTATCTCTAGACTTCATTTTTTAATTTCAGCTGACATGTTCAGGGGCAGAACTTTGCTTTTGCACTTCTGTGTTCATCTCATGTAGCGAGAGCAGTGCCTGGACCATGACAGACTGTAAGGGATTATTCTTGCCTGACTCCACATAACAGCATAAATGTCTACTGAACTACTTGCCCTGAGCTGCCTTTGTAGCAGCTGGGGAAAAATAGACTATTGAGGGCACATTTCATGTGAGTGATGAGGGCAGGGTTCCTCTGAGCGATGCCAGCACTTCTGAGGAAGACGGATGAAATGTCTCTTTCTCCTTTCAAGGAAGACCACAGAAAGCAGTTCACCCTCTAGGCAATCCTTCCTTAAGAATATATGGAAAGTCCAAAGATGCCTACTTTGGGTGGCTTCTGAAGCCTTTTATGGGATTGTAGTGTCTGTAATAAATGCAGGATTTTAATAAATGCTTATTTGGCAGAGAGGAGCAACCTCTTGTCATGTGTGTACATGTTCTGGATATGCATATACTTTTGCAAAAGTGGAAGTTGGAGAGCTGGTTTAGTGCCAAACCTTGTATTGTGAGGCTGGTGGTTTCCCCTGGTAGCTGAGAACATTTTCAGCACCTCTCTAGGTCAGGATGGACAGGACAGGTGTCATCACTTGTGTCTTCTGTGGATAGTCTCAAAGCCTGATGTTTATGTATGACAGACAGCAGGTGTGTGAGGGGCTTGCCTGGGAGATGGATGGAGGGAGTTCAGTAGCTGGCTGAGCCCTCTCCTTTCACCACCTGGCCAAATGCCAGCATACAAAGTTGGAGCTGCTGTGTGGCCATCTGGCCAGTGACACAGCTCCTCTCCTTGGGATTGCCCCATGAGCAAGAGCTTTTTCGCTGCTGATAATTTGGGGAGGGAGTGTGGAATGGTGCTGTTTAAATATATGTGTGGGGGACAGCAGCAGAAATTTACGTCTAAGAGGAAATCAATTATCCTACAATTAAACTGCAGAGCTATAACCCTGTCTGGGCAAGAAGGAGGAGGTGGAGAGCCCTGGTCCCAGCTCTGCCTCCTCCCTCCCACCCCCCTGCTCCCCAGTGCCACAAGCAACATACTTGGCAAGTGAAGGTGCTGCTGCTGCCAAACCCACAGATTTTTGTCCAGGGGAGAAAAGTGGCATTGGGGCACCACCAGATCCAACTGCCAGCGTCTGCTTGTGATGCCTCTGCACTGTTTATTTCATCATGCTGAGCTAAATGCAGGGGATCTTGATGGGCCGGTGCTCCTTTATGCCAGCAGTGAATCTCACCAGTCAGCTTTAATGGAAATCACCAGGCTGAAACCCCCAGGGTAAGTTGGGGCAACCCTCAGCATATGTATCAAAAGTGCATTTCAGCTGTTGCTCTCTTTGACCCGCACAGCTGTGAGCAGACTGGGGGGGGATTAGAGCTGCTGGTCCCACAGACAGGGGCCAGGGGCTTTGCGTGCTTCAACCCCCACACGTCCAGTGAACAAATTCAGCACAACTGATGGACACTTTGTCTCGCCTTCATAATGAAAAGTAAAAGCTTCCTCTGCACCAGTTAAAAATAGTTGGAGCTGACTGTGTTCCCATTCAGCTCTTGCATCTGTGTTTGCCCAGCCGAGCGCCGGCTCCCGGCGCCTGCGTGCCCCAGCATGGGGAAGGGATGACGTTTCTGGCCGCTGCAAGATTAGGAATTTGTTCCTCAGCTCTTCCCAGGTACAGCTCTCTTTATTGTTTCCCTCCTCTCTCTGCCTTGTTACATGCAGTGGTGGCTTTCCCAATTGTCACTGTGTCTGCTCACATCCCGTCACAGTGTGAACAATTTCTGTTTCCAAATGTGCTCAGCCAAGCTGCCCCATGCTGGCTCCTAAGCTGAAATCTGTGGGGTGTGCCAGCTTCATGGCACAGACAGTGAACATAACTCAGAGCAGTATTCTTGAACTTTCTGAAAAAAACCCTCTTTGGGAGCCTGGATACAGCCAAAAGAGGGGCTCTGTGATGGTGTCAAGTTGGGAAGAGCTTGGACAGAGAGGGAAAGGTTGTCTGATGAGGCTCATACTGTAGTGAGGTGTCAGGGGTCTCACTAGCTGCTGTGCACTGACATAAATTGTTACTTAAAATACATAATGGATGTTTTGTGCAGTCAGAGAGGAGAGGTGGAAGTGTCAAGACATTCATAGGTAAAGTCTTGTCTCCAGGGGCTGGAACAGCTGCATGCAGGGACAACTGAAAAAGCAGCAGACCAGAGGAGATTTGGAATGAAGGAGTGATGAAAGTTTTTGTTTACAGCTAAATCACATACTCTGAAACTCTTTTGGAATCCTGCTCTTGATCCTGTCCACTCCTCCTGTCTTGATCTCTTGGAATCCTGTCCACTTCTGGGGTGGACACTTTGAGAGAGACTTTGGTGCTAGAAGCACGTGCAGTTGCACTGGATAATTTGAGTTTGCAGCTCTGAGATGCTCAGCAAGAATGTGAGAAAATCCCATGATGGATGAGTGTCTTTGCCTCATGTAATAGTACTCCAAGCAAGAGGTCCCTTCTGCAGGGTGTGCTTGAGCTGGCCATGGAGTAGCTGACCCAAAAGTGACCACTGAGATGTTGTCCTCCTGCTTGGCCTCTTCTGTCTTCAGTGCTCCTTGCATGCAGGCAGCCTTGTCTGGGCTGCCCAAGGAGTGAAATGAGGAAAACAATGAGAGCTCCTTTTCCTTCTTCCAGCAAATATGTCTGATGATGCAAAAGAGAGCAAAAAGATGTGCAGGAACTTTTTTTATGCACTGGGATGTGCCCCCTGCCTTTTCCATCACAGTAAAATGCTTTCAGTTTTCAGAAAACTCCATGGTGTGTGATGAAAAGAGGTCAGACCCAAGACATATCTTGTTGAGTATAATACTTTCCTCATCCTGTGCCTGCTGCTTTGCTGTAAGCTAATTCCAGCTGCATTTTTAAGCCTCTTGCAGTCTGGGCTAAGAGCCAAATACTGCTTTCCATAGTTTTCCAATAACCCCACAATCTCATAAATTCACTTAGGCACTTTTTCTGGCCATTTCAGAGTGCAATGAGAGCTCCTGCTGTTGTTTCTTTAGGCACTTGCGTTTTGGCCTCCACATTTGCAGAGGCAAATACTAATGTGGCTTCATCTTGACTTTTTGTCTCAGCCCCTTGGTGATGTTTGCAGACCTCTTGCTTTACTCCAGCTCGTTGTTGCAGTGGTTTGCACAAGGTTGTTTCTAAAACCAAGGGATGATGCAGCACATTAAGATTGAAATCTACCTGCCCCCCCCAACCCCCCCACAGAATTTCACCATTTTAGTGCAAATCTAGGAGCTGTAATTTCTCCTTCTGGCCTTCTGCAGGGTCGTGTGATCTCGTAAAGAGGACCTTGTTGCTTTGTTTGTACACAAGGGATCACACGAGAAGTGACTTGAGGTTTGTTATGGACAAGGACAAATCTCTAGCAGCTCTTGTAGTTATTATTCAGAGGGGCTTGAACTGGTTTTGTCAACAGTTTGGTAAGGAAATGTGTTCGTTTGGCTTCCCCCATTGGGCGTGCAGGAGAGTTGCAAAATGGCCTCATGTGCATCACAAGAAGGGGCTGAGGTCACGGTGTCAGCCCTATTGTGGGCAACAGTGAGATAAAGCCCACAGAAATTAAGGAGTCCAGTAATTCAGTTAAGCTCAGAGATTGCAGGGGCAGGCTATATCTCTTATTAATCCTCTCCCCCTGCATTGACTCAAACAGCAGAGCCACAACCATGCTGTCACCTCAACTGATTCAGATGAATGGACTCGCCTTCTGAGAGACCTCCAGAGCTTTAGCTGGGTAATAATAGAGCTTTTATGAGAGCAGTCAGTGTCCCAAATAAAAAGCAAGGTAATTTGTGGTTTAGCCTGGCAGTCTACAAGTATCTGTTTAGCATCTTCAGGTTTGGATCTTCTTCTCTGGCGTAAACAGACTAATGACCTGACTGGGACACCGGGAAGACTTTGGAGCAGCTGGAAAGGGAACTAGATTAGAAAAACAATGTAATTGCATAAATGGCCTTGCCATTACTGTGCAAAGCAAAAATTAAATTAAATTACATTTTTCCTCTGTGGAAGTAGAGGAAAGAGTTTCAGAATTATTTGTATTTTAGCAACTTCTGTGTGCCTGGACTGAGAACCACTGGGTTGAGTGAATCCCTGAGCCCATCTGTGGGCAGCAGCACATCTGCTGGTCCCAGCCTGTCTCTTCCCTGATGCTCTCAAGCAGGTGAATGATAGAGGGTCTCAATCAGTGATGCTTCACAGCACCACAAGCCACAGAGAAATAGCCACTTGTACTAAAGCTCTTTGCCTACCAGAGAAGGGCTTGTTCACATGATGTTTGCTATAGGGACTTGTTTTGATGCATCTCCCAGGCAACATGGCCCCAGAGAGGGGCAAGAAAGAAGGAAGGTTGGGGAAGTCCCCACGGTTTTTCGGACCACCCTGATTTTGGAAGTGATTAAATAGTATCATGTCCAGAGAGAGCCTGAGCTGCCTTGGATACAGGATGGCTGCTGAGATGAACGTTGCTGGTGCCAAAAGTGACTCTACTCTATGAGTCTTGGCCACTAGGAAGAGGCCACCAAATCCTGGCCACTAGGAAAAACAAGCTGTTAACTGTGTTGTCCATGTTATCCACAAAATTAAAATGACAAAGTAATATTATTTTTTTTCTCTCTTATTAAAGTTAAGAGCTTCTGCTCTTGCAGGATTCCCTCTCCGATCTGAGTGCTGGGAGATGAATTTGAAGACTAGAAAATGCTGGTCATGGAGTCCAGAGCCAGCGGTTTTAGATGAAGAAGTAGTCTGAAAAAAGAGCAGGTAGCATCCTGGCGTGGTGGAGGCAGCTCTCTTTAATTTCCATGTACTGACTTTTTGTGTTTGCTCGTGGCATGAGCTGCATTAGACTTTCTCCCTTCTCTGGTCTCAAGGCACTAGAGAAGTACAAAATGGTCTCGGTTAAGAACAGTGCTACGTGGCAAGGGCAGTACAAAAAGACCTCAAAAACGAATTAAAGAGAGGTCCAATATCTAGAGGACTGAAAATCTTTTACGTGTGGTTCCTTGCCCTGCCATTGGTTAGATGAGTTGTTTCTCCATGAGCCTAATAGCAGGATAGAAAGTGCCATCGTTTCTGGGTTGTTTTCACAGTGATTTACAGAGCTTTTGTTTTCCTCACAGAAACCCACCCAGGGTGTACCCCTCCCTGCAGTCTGTGTTTAATTTGAGCACATGTAAGCAATATCAGTTGAATTGGAGAACTGCTGACAAGTGTCTGGGGCAAGGGAAGACCACGAGACAATTGATACATTTGGGTAACATCCCCAGGAGTCTTTTGGCACAGAAATGGCATTGATTCTTTTCTGAATCTTCACACCCAGCCTGTGGTAGGGGATAGAACTTTTCCACATGTACAGAGGCTGGTAAAATGCAGAGATCACAAAGGAATAAACAATAGCCTTATCCAGAGGATGTTTCTATTGCATATGATCTTTATCATATTTATAACACCTGGAAGGTGTTCTGAGCAAAAATGTGAGAAAAATTGAGCAATATTTCAGGTTTCCAGTTGTTTCTCAGAGGTACATTATTTCTGTTGGGGGTAGATTGGCTGGTTTTCATACCCAATGCAGGAGGGATGGCCTGATGTACTGTGAGAGCCTTGGATTTTGTATAATTTGTAAACAGTCAGAATTTGGGATTGAAAATGGGGAGCTTTTCCCCACCCATCTGAACTCTTGTCCCCCATGGCAGCCATGCTGGAGGGGAGGTGCTGAGGTGAGACCCCCATTTAGCACCCTCCTGATACCAACAGGTAATTTAGCACCTCCTGATACCCCAAAAGTGCCACAGCTCCTGGTGGACGTGTCTGGACCAACTTGTTGCCTATCACGCAATGCAGATTACTCCAGAGCATGGCTCTCTCTGACTGTGTCTCAGGCTCATCCAAGTACATAATATCCTTAAAAATATCCAGTTTCCAGCTCTGTGAGCAAGGAAATGCCAAGACAACCAAGGGTATGTGTGTGTGTATGTACCGCTGGCTGCTCGAAGGGTGAAGCAGCAATCCTTCCAGGAACTGGCAGGGAAGGGAGACCCACATGGCTCCAGGCTGCTTTTAATTATCCAGAGTCACACTTTAATGAAGTTCTGCCAAACGCATTAAACCATTCCATATTTCGTGGCACAGGGCTATCTGCTGCTGTACTTGAACTTGGTGGTGAACAAGCATCTGACCCCAGCCCCAGGACACCTTTTGGGTTCTCCACCTGGCTGGTGGCCATGGAGGCAGTTGATGAGCTCTGCATTTTGAAAGACACAAAGGTGGGGCAGAAGGGACCCTGCTGTCCCTCCTGTGTTTCAGATCCAAGGCTGTCTGCAGGGATGCCGGAATAATGGGCTTTCCAGCCCAGACATGGTTGAAAGGCTTGCAAGACTTGCAGTGCAGCTGCAGTGCTTTCTTAGGTGGATGAGGAGTTTTTTGGGAGCCCCTGACCTTTGGAAGCCTCTTAGCCGAAGGCCAAAGCACTGTGTGGGTAGGAGAGGTGGGACTTTCATTGAGCTGGTCATGTTCCCTCTATGCTAACAGAGAAGTGGCTGAGGAGATGATACCTCCCTTGAGGGGGTGCAGTGGGAAGGTTGAAGCCCACCCTGAGCGTCCACATGTGAAGGTGGGCTGGGAATTGCAGCATTGTGGTGGGTGGTGGACCTCCTATCCATCCCCTCTGGAGATGGCACTGTCATGGGGAAGGTGACAACTAGGAGACATGAGGAGGCTGACTTCAGTCCACTGTCTCCTTCCCTGCATGTGAGTGATACCTCTGCTTTCCTGCCTTCTGTTCATAGCCTCCCCAGAGTGGGAAAGGGAGAAGGGGCATCCCACCACATGTAGACCGTGAGAGATGGAGGGAGAGGTGCAGGGAAAGGGTTGTTGGGGATCTGGGCTGTGAAATTGAGTGGTGAGGGGAAAGAGATGCTTGAAAGACCTTGTGTCCACAGCCAAATCCCGTTCCTCAGCAGAGGTTTGTGTACTCAAGGTGCTCCCCAGATACCTGGGACACACTTTCTAAGGAGAAGAGTTGAGGCTGGTATTATTAAGGTGAATGTATCATCTTACTAACCCAAGGCAAAACAGAACGTGTAGTCCAAAGAAGCAGATCATGTTTGGGTTTTTTTTGTTTGTTTGTTTGTTTTGTTTGGGTTTTTTTGTTTGTTTGGGGTTTTTTGGGGTTTTTTTGGGTTTTTTTGATCCAGTCATGCTTACAAGTCCTACTTTTCCCATGACATTTCAGTCTCAGAGGGTGGAGGTACTAACTTAGTCTGGGAGCCACTGACAGATGCTCAAATATGAGTCCTGGCATCCTGCTCACAGTAACACACGGGGGCTATTCCAGTGCTTTTGACTGGGCTGAGAGCAGGAGGGGGAAGCAAACATCAGACCTGGCTGCATGTGGCTCTTCACCTGCTTGGATTTTCCTAGACCTTATTTTGCACCAATTCTTGGGGAATGCATTCAGAATGAGTCTCAGGGTAGTTTTCTGGGAACAAGATCTGCCAAAATTAGGGAGGGAGGTACCCATTTTGTGTGTTTTTCAACCCAATTATGGGAATCACCACACTCTTCTGTAAATCTGTGAGTCTGTAGATGAGCTGGCTGTTTTTTGTGTGCAAATCTATACTTTGTGCTTGTCAGACGGTGGAAAGGATGATTCATGTAGATCAGCAGTCCTGGGCCAGGATCTCTCCTTGATGAACATGATGCTCCTACAGGAACTGTGAGCAGACCTGTCCTTTGGTTCAATTGCTGAATCCAGCTGACCGTGAACCCGGGGAAAGTATTTTCTTTCAATTTCTCTCTCTTTCCTGACCCACCTGTGAGGCAGATACAGAAAAAGATGGAGCAAAACATGTATTAAAATCAACGGCCATCAAAATCCAGCTGGCATCTGGCTGACAGGACACCTGTGATGCTGCTGCAACCAGATCAGCCACTGTGGCCTGAAGGGAGATGAGATCCTTTAATTTGGGACATATTTTCTCCCAGCCCATGCATTTTCATGTTTATTTTCACAAATGACAAGCCAAGTTGGCTCTGAGGCAGCAGGAGTTCGAGTCCCTAATGGAAGCTGCAGACGGAGCCTTTTAAAGGCAGTCCTGCCTCCGCCAGCCAAGTACCTTTCCAAATTCCCCTGGAGAAGTGTCCTTGCCCTTTTGGGCTGGGCCAGGAGCAGCCCAGCTCAATGTGGTGCCAGGCTTGGCTTGCCTGCTGGTCCTGGCAGTGCTCAGCTCCTTGCAGCAGCAAATGTGAAGTGACAAACCAAAGTGCCTGGTTTCCAGGGACTGGGAACATATGGTTTTGGTGGACCAATTGCAGCTGGTTGCTGCACAAAGCATTGCAGGTGTCTCTGGTATCTGATGCTCCTTTTGCTGCCCCAGCCTGTCAACTTTTTTTTGAACAAGGCTGCTGCAACTGTTAGTCGAGTTATCTGTAAAAGGAATGACAGCGGGGAAAAATACACTGAGGGAGAAGCAAGTTTCCATGACACTGTAAAATACAAAAGGAAAATAATATGACTAAAAAGTCAGGTCTGAATTTCTGCCCAAAAAACTAAAGAGCAAGCAAGGAAAAAAATATTTCCTGAGATATAAAAGCACTTAATGGACTTTTTCTGCAGTATTTTTGCATTTCCTAGATCAGTAAGGAACCAGTAGCAACTGCAAGGGGGAATGTTGGTGCAATGTTTTATATTGAGACAAGATGTGGGACTAAAATGCAAGCTGGTATTTACATACTTTTATCCTCAAACTGACCCATCTTCTTCACTATGCAGGGCAGCAGGAGAACTATTTCCATTCTGCAGAGGTAAAATCAAGGCAGGTGTGTTTGGCTCTGTATCTCAGTCCAGTGGAGACAGTTCTTTTTGATCCTGGATTCATGCCCTCTGGGATTGGAAACAACAGTCTGATTTTAAATTTCTTTTTCTTTTCCCTGTGAAATTATTTTTCAAAATCCTGTGCCTTTCCCCTCCCATGACTTCCAGCCATATTGCACAGGTAGTGCAGTAGTTTGAGTAGGGAGGTTTCTAAAGGTGGGTGCCACGTGAGCAGCTGGGGTTTGGTTGTTTATTCAAATAGAGAGTGTTGGTCTGGCTTCCTTCTTCAGGTGGATGGTGTCTCGTATCCTCTTCATTGCCTCAAAATGCTCAAAATGCAATGAGTTTATTGCCTTTGTTTGTCTTTGCTGTATGTCCATTCCAGAGCACAATTATTTGTTTGGCTTTCTTTTTGTATTTCCAGAGCCTTTAAACAGGGTACAAACACACATGTGTTCTTCTGGATGTTGTTTATTAATTTTTTTTATTCTGGAAAATTATTTAATTTCTTAACTGGATTATGGTTGGGGAGAGAAAGGAGGGAAAGTCAAAGTGGAGGAACAGCTTGTGCTGACAATGCCTCAGTATAGGAATAGAAATTCAGATGCTTTAAGTCCTGATTTCCCTTACATGAGAAAAGAAAGAAGTCCTGTTTCAGGTCCTTTGCAGTAAAACCACAGCAGCCACCTCCACTCAAAATGCTTCACTTTGTTGCAGAGTGAAGAAACTCTTTTCCATCTTTAAAGCAAAGTCCTTGGGTGTGGGACATGAGCAATAAGGAGGAAGGGGATTAGTCACAGCAACCATAGGATACCACTGACACATGCCTGTTCATACTTTAGAAGAGTTCTGAGGTCTGGGTTGGCTGGGAGAGAGTTTATTCATGGTTGATAAAAGTTGTCTTAAGTGAGAATCTCTGTGTACATGGCTTATCTGTGGGAAAGAACCTTACTTGATCTCTGTAAGTACTTCTGCTGGAGAGTTGTCTGTGAGTAGAGACAAAGCAAAAATAACATTGTAAATGAGAGAAAATTAAAACAACTCATAGAAATAGGAAATTAAGAAATAACCCACCAAAACGTGTGGATTTTACTGATGTGGTAAAATCTCCATTATATGTAAAGCTTGGGTCAAGCTGGGAGATTGAGGTGGGTCAGAAGAAGACATTCCTCTTTGGGTGCCTGCCTCTGGAGGAAGAGCCATTGCCTGGCTCATGCCATGGCTCTGGGAGGGGCTGTATGAGCTTTCAGAGCCCCCTGTCCTGGTACTCTTCAAACTGGATGTTTATGCTGCTCTCTCTGGGGAGGGTTTATGTCCCCCACTCTGGCTGAGCAGCTCCAGGAGGTAGCAGGTAGAATCCAAAGCCCACCTCCATCAGCTGGATTCAAAAAGACTACCTGGAGGTGAATTTTCCTAAAAATCACTTCCAAGTTCTCTTTGCCATGCTGGACATGAGTGTTGGTGTTATGAAAAGCTTCTGAGGATTGGGAATAAACACTTTTAAGAAAACTCTGCAGAAGGGTTGTTACTACTATCAGTGATTTGGGTTTTGTCCTTTTAAACATTTTAGTCTCAGGCTCATTTTATTTGAGTTGAATGAACATGATCTGTCCCTCGAAATCCTGATTGAGCCTCTGTTTTCTTAAGTCTTGATTTCAAAGGGAAGAGGAACAATTGTGATTCTTGGTTCTTTTCACAAAGGCGAAGAATCATCAATTAAATGTGTCCTGGAAATAACGCTTTGTGCTCCAATCCTACCTGCTGTAATAAAAATGGCTTGAAACCACATCCAGTGACAAAATCCTCCTATATTTAACCCACTTCTGAAAGCAGCTGAACTACTGATGGGAAATGTCCTGGTGCTTCCAAATTGGTGGCACTCTAGGGTTGCTGGAACGTATCCTGTCCTTACAGACAGTCGTTGCTCAAGAAACACATTACAGATGTTGAGGATATGAAGGAGCAGATCCCTTCCATCAAAGCATCAGGCCAGAGAAGGGCTAAAAACAAAATCCCAGACTGGAGGCATCCCTGAGGCATTTGCCTGCCTGTTCTGTGTCCAGACATCAGGATCGACTTCTGGTTCCTGCTCATTGTCAGAAAGGTCTGAAAGTGGAGAAGCCTCCTGGCTGGAAGGAGACTTCCTTGTTAGCTCTCTGCTAACGAGTGGTGTTTATCACGCTCTGGTAATTGCATTTGCTATGGTATTTACAGCATTTCCTATGTTTTGAAATGGAGAGATCTCAGGCTTGCCCAGGGCTCACTGTGTACTTCAGTCTGCTCCTAAGCCCACACGTATCTTTAAACATTAACTTACACATTGGCAGTGTCCCGGGGTGGCCTCAACCCCACAGCTATTGAGCTGGGAACGTGGCTATTGAGGTGTTAATGTTTGCTCTCAGTATTTCTCAGATGCAGTATCCTTGTTCTTTTCCAGGTCATAGGTTTCCTTTTCCTTTTCCTTTTCCTTTTCCTTTTCCTTTTCCTTTTTCCCCCCTTTTCCTTTTTCTTCCCTTTCATCTGCAGTCAGTATTCCTGACTTTTCTAGAGCAGCACAGAGATCTGGAAATCCTTGTCCAGCACAATATGGGAACAGAAAAATCTCCTAATGCTGCACCCAGTGCTGGGTGTAGCCCTGCAATTAACTGTTTTCAGATTCTGCTGGCCTTTGGGACAAAGACAATATATTAATTGCAGGGACAGAGGTCAATTGGGCTCTCATTTTGCTCTGACCTTTGCCATATATGAAGTTATTTGTGTGTGAAAGGGACTGGCGTGGTCCTGGGCCATCTGTGCCACAACACCTTGACCACGACTATGGCTCTGCCTCACTGGCTTCTTTTTCTGGTATAGCAGTTTAGATTCAGTGCATGAAGAAAAGTCTTGAGCTTGAATCAAGGGCTGCGGCATGCCTGGAGTCCTCCTTCTTTATCTGTTGCTGTGTGGAGCAGGTGGCTTGAATTTGGCTGGAGCTCATGATGCATTTTGGACTCTTTCTCTTCCAGCTTATGAAGTCTTTTGGATAAAATTTGCTGAATGCATGAAGGATGTACAGTTTTGGGGTGTTTTGGTGGATTTAAATCCAATCTTGTAAATTACTCTAAACGATTATTTGTGTTTTGAGATTATGAAACCTCTTTCCCCTCTTTTTTTAAGGCCTGTGATCAGTTGCAAAATGTTTTAGGAAATGATGCAAAATGTGTAAAAGAAGTAAAAAACCCATTTAAAAAGATAATGGAAAGGAAAAAAAAAAAAAAAAGGGACATATATGTTATCAATACTCTACCAGAAGGGAACATTGTCTCTGACACAGAAAGCCTTTAATTCTAAATCTTGCAGAACAACTGGAATTATCTTTCTAATGCAATCAACATTATTTGGGCTGCCACAGGGCTCTTTGAATTACTTAAACATTGATTTTAGGGCTTTTTATGTTTGAACTTCAAGTATACACTGTAGATGTAACTCTGAACATATATTTCTATGCATTTTATGATAAATATTCTGGCTTTGGACTGGCTTCTTGGTTGCATTTATTTAAGTATTAGTTGAATGGAGTTAAGGAGCTTGTCTACTTCAGTATTGATCTTAAAATGTGAGGAAAGACTGAATTTCATTGCATACAGCTTTCTAAATGCTTCAGCCAACAGAGAGTGGGCTACAGGAGTCCTTTTGTTAGGTGCTTTATTGTCACAAGTCCTGAAATGATGAAAAATGTCAGTTTTCTGAGGAAGTAAAGTAAAAGACTGTCAGCATTCTCCCCTGTCCCCAGCCCAAGACTCACAATATGCCAAGAGATACCTAAGTCAGGTATCCATGGAAGAGTACAGGAAGAGAGTTCCAGCTGGTGCTCTCTCATTCTACAGTGTTTTCAGGTGAAGAAGTCTCTGTGGTGAAGTAATTTTCATATATTTATTTCTTTTGATATATTCACTTACATCCAGTCAATTTATCTCCCGTAAAGCTGCCCAGCCTTCTCCTGAGAATCACAATTTTTTTGATTGCCTTCTACATGTTTCCTACTTTATTATTTGATACTCCCAGTTCTTCTGCTGGAAGACATCAGTCTCTATTTTCTCCCTTCACAGCATTCATGGTTGTGTAGACCTTTATCCTCAATCCTCTCACAGGACAGGACTCAAAATTACAGACCAAGCCTAATGTCTGAGCCTCAGAGAAGGTTGTTCCTCCCTATCCTGGATAGGAATCAGCTACCACTAACACTCTGCAATGCAAATCCTTGAGAAAAGAGGGAGTAAAACCCCTTCCCCGGCTGTCTGGGACCTCCCACTGCTATTGCCACAGGGAAATTTCAAAGTTTTGCCTAGACTGTTGGAAGTGCCAACAGGGAAAGCAAATATTTGTGTGTAAGACTTAACCCCAAGAAGATTAAGTGCAGATGAATGTCAATAGTGCCAGCAACCTGTGAGAGAAAGTGAAAATTGAGAAGGATGTAAAAAGAGAACATGGTGCAGAAAAAAAGAAAGAAAAAGAAATAATAAAATGCAAAACAGATTAGAAGCAAATCAGGGAGAAGGAAAATTTCAATGGGGTTTTTTGCTTTCCCAAAAAGGGCAGCATGAAGACCAGCAAGACAAGCACTGCAACAGGGGCTCATCAGCATTAGCAGGTTGGGAGGTTGCAGGGCTGAGTACGAAGTAGGGAGGGGGATAGAAATGAATAATGCAGCTTCATGGGATGCTACAGGGACAGTAGATGCCTTTGGAAATTGGGAAGGATCCTGGAGGCGATGAATATCTTGCACAGTCTTTGGTTCCTACCTTTTCAGTTGTGGAAGTCAATTGCTAGCTGGGGAAATGGTGATCCGTGGGAAGAGGTTTGGTTTTGTGAAGTTTGGCCCATGTTCTGTGGGAGGAGAGCTGTACTGTTTGGAAAGCATCCATCTCGGGAAAATCATAAGTGGTAGGGCTGTCTAGACTAGTCAGGAAGGCGTGAACAAATAACCAGAGTAAAATAGGAGAAGAAGAGAAAAAAAGTGTGATTCCTCACCTAGAATTAAATTAAGATGTCAGGAAAAAATAAAAGAAAAAGACTCAAGGCTTCAAAGGATGCAAACAGAAGATGTCCTTAACTTTACTCTAAGGTTAACAAGGAGAGGAAATTATACATGCTCATTGCTGGATTTACGTGTCACTGCTGGAAGTGGGTGCTGAGATGCGTGATAGGAATGTTACAATTAATTATTATAAATCTCCTCATAACAAGTGTGTGGGCAGTGTGCAGGTGTGTGTGAGGACCTTGGCATCCTGACAAAAATGTAATTATCGGTTATGGAGGTAGCAGCACTCACTCTTTGGCACTCTGTCAATCTGCAGAGTGGTAATTAGCCATTGCTAGAGGCCACTGTGTTTCTCTGAAGAGGAAAGTAGAACCTCCTCAAACACCTGGATGTGGTCTGGGTGAGAGCGCGGGGGGAAGTGTGTCTTACCTGGGAGACTGCAATTACAGCAAGGATTTCCTGACTCAGAAATCAAACCAGAACTATTCTGCCTTAAATATTTTTCTTTTTTTGACCTGCAGCTTGAAACTGGCAGCAATCTGTGTCCATATAACCCAACCTAAATAGTGTGGGTTTTTTTGATGTGAAGTAGATAATCAATCTTCAGTTTTCCAGGGGTAATGATGTATTTTCTATCACTGAAAAAGAGGTTGGATCTCTTTTCTAGGGAAGATATGCACCTGCTGAAGTAATTTGGTGAGCAAAAGGAATTACTTCCAACAATTTTATACAGGAAATCTGATACAATCTGGTTTAAAGAAAACTGATTCTTGTTGCCCTCATTGCCTCATATTGGACAGTGTGTTATTTTCTAGTTTGGCTGACAGAAAATGTGGGGTTTGAGACTATGCTACATGTAAAGGAGAATTCAGTGTTCCTGCTCCAAAGCCCATTCTTAGGGATTTTCCTCCCCGCGTGCCATACGAAATAGTGTACATGTAAAAAACATGCAAAGCCATGTTTACAAAGAAACCTGAACCACAGGAGTGAATAAGGAGCAGCCTTGAGAACAAGGTCAGAAGCTGTCCAAAGGCACCATTTTCCCAATTTCTACTATAGCTGAGGAATTACAGTGAGAAAAACATTGCTGTATGAAACCATTTCAAGTTGCCCATTCAATGCAGTGAAGCACACTGTAGAGCAGCTTTAAAAACAAGGGGAAAACAAAGGCAAAGAGATCTCTGACACAGCAGCAACAGCCAAGAAGAGCTTGTCAGGCCTGGGCTCCTTCAAAGATGTGCACTGAGCCCTTTCACACTCTTAGTGATGTTTGCTGAAGTACTAAGGAAGTGGGAAGACATCCAGAAAACTGGTTCAACTCAGCTGACACGGGGGAGTTTGAAAAGGAGCAGGAAGGAGATGGAGATCTGCAGCACACTGCTGACCTGCCAGCAGCTGGGGACACAGGGATGCATCACGCTGGTCCTGCTGGTGCAGACTGTGCTCAGAGGTGTCCAGCAGCTGTTGCAAGGGATGATGGAATAACATCTTCTTACAGCTGCTGCAGGGCTGGGTTTTTTGGTCCCCATGAAATAGGGAGACAGAGTTTTGGGGTAGCCTTCAGGAAGCTCTCAACCCAGCTGGCTACAAGGAGTGAAATTGCCCCACAGCACTCTATTGCCCTGGAAGACATGGACAATCTGTAGCAGTGAATGGATTGTTATTTGTCAGAGTTGAGTGCTCTTCCTCTGAGCTTCTGCAAGCTTCTCAAATGCTGTGTGAGAATTACTTGTGAGCTGTAATGCCTGTAGTGGTAAAACTCATAACAGACACACAGGGCGAAGATTGAGGAGTGCTCATTTGTGGTTGCTACAGATGTTCTTTGTCATGGCCATTACTGTAACTTTATGGTAGCTTAACCACATTTTTAAAGTCCAGGCAACCCACAATTGTAACCACTGTGTCACCACCCGAGATTCAAAACTCTGCTCAGAATCAATGAGGTTGTAATTGCATATAAACCCTTTCTGCAATTTAACACCAAGGGGAGTTGGCACAAGAAGACACTTACCTATCTTCTCAGGTAATGCAGAATTTATTATACCACCCCTCCCTTTTCCTCTTCCCTTTTATGTGGCTTTGTATAGCTCTCACAGACTATGAGTTATGCATAGAAAGTAAAGTCATAAATGAGTTTGAAATATGAAGCCACATTCAGAACATTTTGGATGAAAGTAGCTTTGTTAGTTTAGGGTATTTGTCTATTTTGAGAAGTGGTAGAGGTGGAACATTACTTGTGAGATCTTTCACCTGAACTTTGGGGGCTGAGTCCAGTAATTGTGTCAACTGATGTTTAAGTTGAATTATCCCTATAACTTTTGTGTTTCTTTATTATTGTTGCCTATGCATCTGTTCTACTTGACTGCAAAGTTTTTTGAATAATTAAGCTTTGAAATACCTGGGAATTATTCCCTCAGCAATCAAAGGATGTGGCAGGCATTTTCAACAGTCTTCATTAAATATAGTATGTAAGTCATTAATGTAAAACATGAGTTTACACCTTCCCAGCAATGACACCACTGACTCCAAAAGGCACGATTAAGCTGTCACGAGCTGTTGGACAGATGGCAGCTTCTTTAGCTGCTACCACATTACTTCTGTTCTCCTTTCTGTTGCCGTATTCAAATTGCTGCCTGGTCATGTAAACAAGTCTTGGACTCACAGACTTGATTCCATAGCAAAGCATCTTCCCTAGTCTGTCACTCTCCAGCCCCAAGAACAAAAGGTCAGCCGTATTTCTTGACATTATTTTACTGGATCTGAACATCTGTGGAACTCAGTCCAGTTCCAACCTCACAGTTGTTCTGGTTGTATCTCAGGAACTCACTTCAGAACTGGACTGTCTAAACAATTTTTACCTGGCTTTAAGGCGTGGACAGCGATTAGCAGAGCTGAGAGGCAATATCCTTGTATCTACGGAGTTCTTTTTTGCTGCTAGACATCTGACTTCCTTCCCATGTAACTCTGAAACCAATATGCCTGTCTCTTTGCCTGTACTTCATCTGTGGTATCATGGAGAAAGCTCATTACAGACAAGCTCAAGTGTAGCCAGCACTTAGTTGCAAGGGCAAACATATCGTGAACATCTGTGTTGCATTAGGATCTTTCCAGAAGACATTGAAACACGGCCAAGGTGGCTTCACAGGCTCAGTGTTCTCCCAGCACTTGTTGGTTCAACTGTTCTTCAAAAATGGAGGAGTTTGGGAGAGCATGGATGTCTCCCAAACACCAGTAAAGATTTGCAGTGCATCAAGTGGCAAGAAATAGGCAAGTTAATTTAGAGCTCAGCCAGCCTCCTCTTTGCTTGAACCTTCTAGAAGAACTTCAGGAACAAAAACTTAGTGAGCTGTGATAGGAGGTGACTCTGGGGACCCACTGTTTCTGAGTTATAATTGGATTTCACAATTCCAGAGCTGTGCTGCACATCCATCCCTGCCTCAGCTGAGTTGTGAGGGGCTTCCACCAGCCCGGTGAAACACCTCCAGAGCTGGAGCTGGCCCGTCTGGAAGAATGAGAGGCAAATGTAGAACCAGTTGCATTGCAGGCTTTGCAGTGATTGTGAGGTCTCCTGCTTGAAGTCTCCCAAGCCACAGAGCTCAGGCAAAGCATCTGAGGGAACAAGAGCTGTCTTAGTTTGCCAGATGTGTCAAATCAGTGCAACCTCCATCATGACAGGGAATGAGCTTGATGAGTAGGAGACACAATATTGCTTGAAAACTGTTGGTTCAGTTCAGAGAGGTTTTGCTGCACAATGAATAGATTTCTCCTGGAGGAAACACAGCAAGACTGCTCCAGGTGTCTGTATGGTGTACACCAGCTCCTAATGGAACCATGAGGGATCCACAGCTGGTCCTTTACACACCTTCTGAACCCTTTCCCTGTCTGTTTGCTCACCCCAAACACATCTAGAGCTTCAGCCTACAGATACATTCCTCTTGCTCAAATTGACTTGCTCATGTGGACGCAGACAAGAGTCCCAGCCTTTTTGGGGTGTCTTGCATGAGACCTTGAGTTTTAGCACAGACGTGTGTTTCTGGAACTTTTAGTTACTTGTCTCTTCTTCCTCTCTATTCTTCCCTTTAAGCCTGTCCACCTGACACCTGCTCTGGCCACTTTACTGTTCAGACATGGGTCAGCCCATCAGGGTCTGGCATGGCAAATGTGACAGACGATGTGGAGAAGTACAACATTATCCATGTCTTAGTGAGGCATCTCTGTGTCCTTTTGGTAGAAAACATGACAATAATACCTTCCAACTGACCAGCATTGAACTGAATAATCTCAGGAGATCAGGAGCATCTTTAGAGTATCCTATCAAGGCATTTGCTCTTAAGTTTCCTAAAGCCTGATGTCCCAAGCAAAACTCAGCTTTGTTTTGTCCACAGGCAAGTGCAACCTCTGCTTCACTCTCAATTTGCACCCAAAGCATAAAAGAAACATGGGTTCATCAACATGTTAATGAGTTTTTAGTAAGCTGGGATTCTGCTTTCTGACAGCTCTGCTTAGGCTGACATATGTTCCTGCCCTTTCCTTCTGTGCAGGAATGTGTCTCTTCATTTCCATGAAAACCTCCATGGTGAGGAGTTTCCTTTTATTCTTGCACATATCCTGAATTGCTCCATAAAAGTCACTGATGATGAGAGCTGGAATTATCTTCAGATTTTATAACTTGGCTAAAAAAATCTGGCTGCAAGCTAAATCTTGACATATAAATCTCAGCCAGGAAATAATTTAGTTTCTCTCTTTCCATCAAAACAGCAAACAACTCGGCCCACTCCCAAACAGTTGCAAAGTTCTCAATGGTAAAAGGGTATTTTAGGAAGGGATTAAATAAAGAAATGTTACTAAGTGGCAGAGTCTCTAGGGTGGGGAGGATGTGGAAGAAAAAACATTTGGAATTATGCAATTTCTTAGGATTTTTTTGTTGTTGTTGTTTTTCTTCACTTGAAATGCCTCACAAATATCTGGAGGGAGCAGCATAGATCATCAGCTGTGTTGACTTTCAGTAATACTGACTACCACGAGAAGTGCAGGTGCTGTATGCCAGCACAGGGATGCACTTACTAACACGATTAAAAGGAGCAAGACAGAACTCAGAGATCACCTGGATGGGGCTCAGATTAAACAAATTGGTCATCCAGTTTTATCAGCTGAGTTTGTGTTGCACTTTACATGTACTAACCCTAAACCACACCTGGCTGATGAAGAGAGGCCTCAAATACCTGCAGGAAAGGGTCTTTACCATTCCCACCTATCGGGAAAATTAATCCACGACTGTCAGAGGTTTATGTCCAAAAAGGAGACAGAGGAGTCCCTTTACTTTATTCGAATAAAGGGAGAGTCTGTGGGGCATTCCCCTGGGATCTCTCAAAGTTCCAGAGGACGCAGCCTCCCTTTTATTCTAATTTCCCGGCCACGTTTCCCTTATCTCTTTCCCCATCGGCTAAAGTACTTGAGATGCACAGAATTCCTGGAACGCCCGATTCCTAAAAATTCCCCTTTAATGTGTAACCCTCCCTTTTAATTCTTAACTCTTATGGAATTTATGTTTTCTTCCTCATTGTTTCTTTCATCTTTCAATATTCAATTTTATTTATCAGCAAACCTATAGTTTGTTTGTAAAAGCAAATGTTTTTTACCCATTCATCAATCAGTGGAATCCTACCATAGTTTCTCCTATCTCTTGGTGCTAATCCTGTCTATCAGTAGACCCACAGTTTGTTTGTAAAGACACAACTGTCATTCCTCTCACTCCAGTGGCTTAGTGCCATGCTCTTGCTGTGCTCTTCCAGATTAGCTCACACTCTCATTAACTTCTGACCTAGGTGATGAGTGAAAATAAAAGTGTTCTTCCATTCCTGTGAAAACCCCTGTGTATTCCTCTGCTGGCTTTTTTGCTAGTTTACTGACCCTTAGGTCCAGAATAATAAGAGCAATGACCATTACCATGTCGTTGCCTAACCACTCACACTCATTTAGTTGGTGAATGGTACCTAAGGAATGCCTAAGGAATGGTTTTCCATGGCCCAGTAAAGGCAGCTGTTAGAAGTTGTCCCTTTGATCACAACTGAAACCTTGGTCTTGGGACCATGGACATCGCTCATGTATCAGAGCCATGACTAAGCCATGTTCACAAAGCCAGGATTTTTCTCTTCTTGGATAATGTGGATTTAAATGCCTTGATCAGTGACACAGAAAAATACAATTTTAATATTGCCAACTTGTATTGACTAAATCCCTCGATATTGAATGTTCAGTCACATGGTCCAGTGGTGGGCAACTTGTCCAGGATCCTTACTGAACAATTTGTTTCCAGATTGCAGGAGACAAGGCTGCAGTTATGGACAATGGCTACCAGCAGCTAAGGAAAGACCTGGTTTTTGGCTCATGCTCAAATTGCACAGAGAAGCACTGTGGCCATTCTGCATGCGAGTGAAGTATCTGCCCATGAGTCCTGGCTCTGCTGTTGCTCCTGTTTCATACACACTATTCAGGCTTTGAGTATAGACCTTTCTGGATTTCGTTACAATGACTCAGAAACTCCACAAATCACAGATGTTCTGTAATCCCCATTTTTGGAGACAGGGAATCGAAGAACAGGGAAGCTATTTACTGGACCTACTCTCCCCTAACTGCTTATTGCCCTCACTGTAGTGGAGACCTCCAGTCCCATTCCTCTGATTAGGATGAGAATGTTATCTGCCCTCTTCGATGAGGTGTGAAGTGCATGTGTTGCTTAATGAGAACAAGCTGTTCAGATAACACAGCTCAGAGTGATAGAGATTTTGTTCTTCCAACATTATCATTGCCAAAAGACAGGGCAAGTGTCCTAATTATAGGACTAGACTAAAGCCCAGGTCCTGACCTCCTCAGAGTGGGTTTTTCATAATTGTTTTTGTCTTTTTGAAAATTATTTTTAATTCTGTGATGTTAGGCAATTTTTGGGGAGTTGTGTGGATGGTGACTGGTGTGGGTACTGAGATTGCTAAGGCAGGAGGAGTGTGAGGCAATCCAGATCATCTGCTCTCCAAGGCTGTCCACTCCCTGGCCCTTGCTATTGCTAAAGTGATGCAATACAAAGCTGGTGAAAGTACAGATAACTTCTGTGTCAGGGAAATATGGGAAAAGCATAACAAATTCCACAGAAGAATTTTGGACTGATAGAGAAAATTAATTTCATAATCAAGTTTAAAGCCTGTGTATACACAAACAGTAACACAGACTTACAGGGGGATGCATTTTCTGCCTGTCCCTAAGTATTTGGCCAGGAACAATAACAGATAAGAAGACATAACAGCAGTATATTATGATATTTTTCAGACCTCAGTGCAGTTATTCACAAAAAGTCCAAATCCCAAAATAGTGGATGATTGAGCTGTAGCTCAAAGGTATCACCATGTGCTCCCTGTGCAGTGGTGTGGCACTTGCTATGTAATTATCTCTCTCCAGCACAATTATTAACATAGGATTAAACAGCTGAGAGCCACCACTGCAACACTAACCAGCAGTGGGGTGTATGCTCTATAATTTAGATGCTCACAGGGAAGAGCTCACCACAGGGCATCCACCAACCCTGTGAGTTCTGTCCTGTGTAGCTGTGGCTGCAATCCTCCTTCTCTTCAATCAAGCTGGAAAGAGTGCTCCAGGCTTGTTTATATGGGGAGGCCTGACTCATGCTCCCCTTAAAACCTTATTTTCCATGGGCATTGTAGCCCCTGCATGAAAAGCTTTTCCCTGTATAAGGCAGTAAGTTGTGCAGCACATGGTGGGACATTGTGGTGCTTCTGTGTCTGTATGAAGCACAGCAAAGCAGCAGGGGGAGCAGGGGGAGATTTTGGCCACGAAATATGACATTGAATTTAAAATATGACCCTGTATTTCCCTGACCCTGTACTTCTGTTGAGAATTTAAATACTAGCTCAGGAATAGAACTGAGTGATCTGAGGAATTGTACTAGAGTGAAAACAGCTTTTGTCTTCTAGAGAAACTATAGTCATTAATGCCCCAAATGCTTAGAGCCATCTGAGCACCTACAAGCAGGAGGGTGGTCCCCTAGATACCACATCTTTCCACCCTGAAAACTGCCTATTTGACAAGTCCTGCCATCTTCAGAATAGCCTGCTGCCCATTTGTCTCACCCAGGGTGGTCTGGGGCCCTTTCAGGATTTTCAGCCCACGCAGCAGCCGGAGCTGTGGACAGGCTGCTCTGGGCTGCCTGGTGGGACAGGAATATCTGTGAGCAGCAGTGAGCTCCCTTCAGCCAGATGTTAGTGCTTGGGGCTTATTATTCAGAGTTGCCGATTAGTCTCTCAGGCATTTGGTCCTTTTCTCAGCGCTGACATTAGTCAGAGAGCGCCTGCAGATTGCAGATGTTTGTTTTTCCTTCCCTTTGTCTTTGCTTCTTCAACCTCACCAAGGTTTTTTCACTCCACGCCCTGGCAACCTGTGTCACTTCTGTGCTTGAATGAGGGCTGGACCCGGTCCTCAGCCCTGCTGGCTCGGTCACCTCCCGGAGGCTGCTGGCAGGGGGCACAGCAAACAGCTCCTCAGCCCTCCTCTTTTTACTTGCAGAGTAGCTCAGGAGAAGATGCAGATGCCCTTTGTCAAGCCCTTGTGTTTCACCCAGCCTGACTTCAATGCTGCTGCCGTCATTTCCATGCAGGTTTCCCAAATCCTGCTTGCAGGGAAAGGCTTCATTAGAGCCTCTTGTCCTGCTCCTGCCGTGGCAGGGACGTCTCCACTGTGTGCGTAAGCACCGTGTTGGAGTTGTTTCCGTACCATTCAACTCAGTTTTACTGCCTGATTCCCCGCTCTAAATTTGTTCCTCTGACTCATCCTCCAGAGGAATTTCTGTCTCTGTGAAGACTGTAGAAAAAGATCAGAAAGCCAATGTTTCCTACCCAGGACTGAGGTTACATATTTTAGCAGGGTGATGCAAAGACCCCAAACACAGATAAATACAAGTGTGAATGTATTTCACTTTTCACTCCCTATGTTTTTCTGGACCCAAAATAAAGTGAAATATCTCCAGAAATTCCTATGGATGCTTAGGAGAGATGTGAACATTCCCCCTTCTCAGTGGCACCATAGGGCAGCTGGTTGCCCCAGGGCACCTGCAATTTCTCTTTGAAATCCAGAAGCTTTGCATGGCAGCAGGGCATGCTCAGGGCTTCCAGCTGAGCCTTCAGCCAAGGAAATCCTATCTGTTTGTAAAGGCAGCTGAGCTGCAGCAGCTTGTGTGCAGTGTAAAGCCAACACATCCAGGGCGGAGGGATTTATAGGGGAACTTGACTTTTATAGATGTTGCATTAACTTTAAACATTTGCCTTTCTCAGCATGGGTTTTCCCCCCGTACATACACATGCCCCTGGGTATGATATATTTTCTGGGCAGGAGACATGGCCTCCAATTACAGTAAATGTCCATTTCTTGGCTTTCTTGAGAGGCAGCATTTAGTGTACTGGAGTCACGCTGTGGCCCTTTGCCAATACCCACCCACAGCCTGCTGGGATTTGCTCAGCTTCTCTCTTTCCCCATTTTGACTTATAGGTGACTGAGAAACAAAGGTTCTCTTCATATTATACATAACATTTATTTTATTATATATTTGCTGATCCCAGTTCTTCCCTCCTCAGCAACAGAGGATGTGGTCTCTGAGCATTTGCACTCGGAACCTGCTGAGGGCTACAGGGAGGTCTGGCATGGCCTTACCCCCAGGAGGTTCTGAATTCCTTAAGACCTTATTAGCCTTGTTTCCATGTGTCCCACCTGTTCTTTTGTACCCCTTACATCCACATTTCAGTAAACCTCAGCTTACAGACATCCCTGCAGCACCTGCCACACCAAAACTTCAGTCACCTCTGTCAGGACTCCCAGGGAGCTCTACAAGTTGTAATATTACAACTTGTATATAATATGTAATTATATAACATATAATATTATGTTAGACTGAAGTAAATAAGACTTAATGTAAAGACCCCAAACTAGGTATAATGCTACTTTAAACCAGTGTTATTCTCATGCAAATTAATATTGGTAAAAATAAATATTTTTCTTCACCATCTGATGCTGGTTCTCAGCTGGTTCAGCTGCATCTGGGGATGGCATTTTTGGGTACACTGTACTTCCCTCACTGCTACTGTGCTATGAGGTGTATGCCCTCTGTTTGACTGGACCACTAAAATAAAGGAGGTTTCTAGAAGCTGTTGTAACACAAGGTAAAAGTCAGTTCATTGAAAAATTTCAATAAATGGGAGCAAATGAGAAGATGCTGTGCTGCTCTGATCAGCAGTTTCTCCTTTTCCTCAGTTCCCACCAGTGAGAAGGAAGGACACAATACACTTTGATTTGTGGTCTTGCTGGTTTTATCCCTTCCTTGGTATTTAATTAATTCTCTGTGTGTATGTGTGGGGGGAATGGTGATCTAATCCTATTGAAACACAAGCCAAGTAAAACAAGTTTAGATGGAGCCATGGTCACACAGCAACTTTCAGTCAGAGAACAATACACTTGGGGTAAGGTATATTAGCAAAGTAGTTTTAGGCATATCAGACCTAATTGGTTTTATTGTGGTAATAGTAATACTAGGTGGGAAAAAGCTGAGTTGAAAATTAAAGCGGATAGCAGGTTTTGGTAGCTTTAGTAGCTGTGGTAATGGAAAGGTTCTGTACATACTGTTGGGGAAAAAGCCTCTCATGGAGACTTTTGAAGCCCTGCTGAAACTGCAGTCAGCTCTGAGAAAAAAAAAAAGTTACTGTAATTTGGATATTTTCAGCAGGAGCTGGATGATATTTTCAGGCAGAGCAAAATGCAGAAATCTCTGAAGCAGCCTGTTTTGTCGACTTAAAAATGCATTTGCTTGTTAAAACCACAGATAAAAGATTTTTGTTCGTCCTTCCCCCAAACCCTTTTCCTTTAAGCTCAGCTGGGCGTTGCACTTTAACATTCAGGATCATTTCCCTATAACCGAGCAGCTTAACCCAGACGTGCACTGTGTGCTCCTGACGGGAGCAGGACAGGGGCGTGTTGAGAATACCCACCAGCCATGCCCGGCGCTCATAAGGAGCAAAGGCAGACGCTGCATTTGCTTGGGTCGTGTTTCTGCCTCGCAAAGAGCTGTGCTGCAGAGCCTGTGAGCTCTGTACATCCCCTGTGACAGGGGCGGAGAGCCAGCAGGGGTGTCCTGGCTGCTGTCTCTGCACACTGTGGAGGCTTGTGCCACCCCACTGTGGCACCGCCGCCAGCGAGCAGGGCAAAGGAACTTGGAGACGCCCCACAGCGAGGTCGTACTCTCTTCATTTGTTTTTCTCTTCCTGGATGACCTTCTGTCTCCCCCTGCCTGGGCAGGGAATTTAGGGATTTGCTGTCAGGACTGACTTATCTGCTCACTTGGCAGGAGTGAGGTGCCTGTGGTAGGCAGCCTGGCTCATACCCTACACCTTCCTCCCCTCCCGTCCCCCGTCATCCTTCTTGTCTTCTTGATTAGTGTGGTTTCTATACTTGCTAAACCATTGACTTTTTTCCTTCACAAGTCTAAGGAATAAGGTGTTGATCCCTTCCTGGACATTGACAGTGACTGTGGTGACATATTCCCATCCCCATTTCCAGTCCTAGCAGAAGTGACTTGGTGTGACTGTCACTTGGTATCTTCGTTTCCATGCTCTCAGCAGCATCTCAGGCTTCAGGGCCAGGGGAAAGCAATGTCTCAGGACAGGCTCTAGGTGTGGTTTTGGGGCCAGGGACCTCTCTTCAGGCACCTCCATGGCTGAGGCTCTTTTCACCAGTCCTCAAGTGCCTCATAATGACTCTACACCCTGTAAAACACCCCCAGCCAGGGCAGGTGTGTGAATTTGAAGGGGAAGTGTGGAGTTTTGAAATGGATGCCAGCAATACCCACTGCAGATGAGAGCCACCAGCAGTTCAGATATCTTCATAACAAGCAGTGATTTGATACAGGTGAGAACAAAGCTCTTTTTAAAGACCCCCCCCCAAGTGTGCATGGGCATGTATTTAGGCCTGTTTCCAGGGCAAGTTTCTCCAAACTCCAAGAAAATTATGTGTATCCTGCCCTTGCAGCCTGCCCTGGGAAGTCAGTGCTGTTCAGATGCTATTTGATAGGACTCACGGTGAGATCCATCCCAGTCTGGGATCCTGGCAGTTATCTAGGCAGGAATCTCCAAATGTGGTCCACTGAAGGGAAGTGTCTAAGGCAGACAAGATTTCTGCTCTAGGATGCGCCCATTCCGCTCTGATGACTGTTGGGAAAGATGACTTCCCTTGACTAGCTGCATCTAAGGAGCTTAAAGAGAAAATCTGCCCTTAGTGAGGAGTGAAATGAGGAAAAAAGCCAGTGCTGAGACACCTTGGGGTGGGTATAGCCTGCCAGAGACTTCCTGCAGGCAGTACTTCGCACCCCAAAGAAATCCCCATCTCCAATATTTTAAATGAACTGGAGAGTTGTGCTACAAACGTTACATTTCCTGTGGCAAATGCTGACCCAGCATTTCAGCAAGGTAGCAACAGCCACAACAATTTCTTTCTCCATCCAGGTTCAACGCATCTTGCTGATTCCTATGAGGTCCTAGGGTAAAGTCTCAGCTCATCTCCATTAATGCCAGTGATGTAGGATATGTCCTTGGGACCTCAGTTCCCTACTTCTGAAGTGCTGTTCTTGCAGCAAGCCAGAGGTGTTTTTTCAACACTGCCATGCCCCCACCACTTCACCCAACACGATGCTTTCACAGCGCTGACAGGGACTTTTCCACACTTCAGCACGAGTGTTAGTCTTGGCTGAAAAATCCCAGTAACTGGAGGTTAAGTCACTGCATCCCAAACCCAATACTCCCCTCTGCCAGACCTCTCCCACTATTCTTTGATTCTTCATCTTTCTTTCCATGCAACACACTCACTCCCACGGGAAAGGCTTTTAGGTAGTGGGACTCCAGTGTTTTTTAGCAGTGTTGCCCTAAGGAGAATGCAAGAGGAGAGAGCTGGGACTCAACATCTTTCCCTTGGGTAGGTGAAGGGCAAGACTTGGATGTCACTGCTGGCTTTTGAGTGACTTGAGTTCTGTAACATGAGCTTCAACCACTTATGGACATTTTGTGGTGGATGAATGCTACCATCACACCCTTATCCGTGGCACCTTTATCCACTGTGCCACTCAAATCAAGCTCGTAGAAGGGAGGCATTTGTATCTGTCAACAAGAAAAGTGTATATATGTATCAGTTCAGGGTGTTTGGTAAGGGTTTGCATGCCCAAAATGTGGTGCTCCAAAATCAGTTTGTTAGGTTAATGATAGGACTGGATAATCTTGGAGGTCTTTTCCAACCTCAGTGATTCTGTGATTCTATTCTATTTATTACAGTGCTGATTTCTTTGTCAGATCTTGTAAATCTCCTAGATATGGTAAAACTTTAAACTCTGCGTATTTCTGATGTGATCTCTCAAATACTCAAATATATTTAACATGCAGTTTCACAGCTGTAGGGTGTCTAGGATAAATCCTCAGGATCTGTATGGCCCTTGTGTCACCTTTCTCATTACATCTCCTGTTACTGCTCTGAACTTGAGTGTACCACTGCTGAGGATGCCTTCCTAACAAAACTGTGGAATAAGCAGTCATGCAGGCAGATGTTCAGACCAAACAACTCTTCTGAATTATGGGTCATTAGAGAACTCAAATTTTGAAGGGAATTTGGAAAATGACCTATAAGATTTGCCTAAGGAGCCATTTCCTAGTCCTTCTCTTAATTCTCCAAGCATTCAAGCAGCAACTTGGACAGGTTAACTTGTCACCAGCTTGTTCAGCAGCTGGGTTGGTTATCCAGGCTGTGCTGAGCTCACAGCTGTCACAGTTACACAGTTCTCAGCACCAGTTTAAGGATAACTTGGTTGCAGCCAGGTGAATCACAACCCCAGCAAGGGGAGGACAGCACTCACTCTTAAACATCATCATCATCATCACCATCATCATTATCATCCCCACTGCAGAGTCCTGTGAAAAATGCTGTTTGTAACCAGCCAGTGAGAATGAGAGGACTCCACCTTGTTATTTTTCCCCATGCAGAAGGAACAAAGTGTTTATTTTCCAGCTGGTAGTCTTGCAGTTGCAGGCAGGCATCCAGTTATCAAGCTGGGCTTTTCCTATCACCTACCCTGTTGGCAAACAAACCTCAGTTTTTTAGAACTCTGCTGTTCCCGTGATGTCTCTGGATATCTCCAGATAATTTAAGCATTAAACTGTGTGTTTCAGACTGGAGAGTGAGGACTGTAGAAAAGCAGTATAAGCCAATGAGCTGGTTAGCTTTTCAATGATGTTTGAGAAGTCTCTGAGTGGCTCTCAGAGCAAGTCTACCTCTGCTGACAGAGGACCAACCTCAAAATGTTTGGGAATGTTTCTGGGATGAGGGCAATACTATCCCTGATGTCTGCTATTCCCCTGTCAGCCAGCTCAGACAGATGAAATGCAGTTGGGTTCACACAACCTCCTACTTCAGCTGCATGAATTGTTTGTTCCTCTGCACTGGACTCTGGCACAGGCCATGCCTAGCATTGCATCCATGGAAAATGCAGGAAATCCCTCATGAAGCAGAGTTTCCACCTCAGGTCTTCCCAACAAACATATTTCCCTAACTCAGTGTCTTCCTTTATGGAGATTTAAATTCAGAAGTGTTCTGCTTGAGGTTTTGTAAGGGTTTGGCAAACACAAAAGCCAAGATGTGCTGGCTGTTTACAAAGAGCACTTGAAATGAACTGTGATCAAAACCAAACTCTCTCCTTTTCAACACAATTTCTGGCCCTCTATCTGTGAGCTCCCCATCTCACTAGCATGCCTTTATAAAGGAGCCCTATGAGAGAACAACTGGGGCAAGATTTTGCCATATAGCAAAACCCTGCAGTGCTTTTGCACAAGGAACAAGATCTTCCAAGGGAGTGGAAGGAGTTGCTGTGTTTGTGTTGACTGGCCATGGTTTCCCACTGCTGGGGGTTTCCAAAGAAAATGAAATGTTATTCATCAAGGCAGGCTCCCTCCCTGACTTTCAGTTGTTGAAAATACTACAAAGTGAGATGGAAAGAAACATGTAATCCTTCATCATCACAGTCAGGATTTACTTGTTTATTTAGATTCCCTGTCTGTTCCAAATGTTCTGCCAGAGAAAGCCCATCCAGACTGCAGGAGTGCTTGACATACATAGAAAAAATTCTAGATGTATTTAGGAGATAAATCCAACAGAATACACTGCCTGTCCTCACAGTGCAGCAGCAAGATTAAAGTCCCACATGCACAATAAAATATTTCAGGATTTTTTTTGTAGAGGAAAAAAAAAAAAGCAGGATGCACCTGAGGAGAAATTGATTTTGATGTGGAACTTCTAAATCAGAAAATTTTTGGTGGAGCTGTTCTTGAGCTCCAGGAAAATATGTTCCAGATTGAAAAAAATGGAACATGGTATCTTTGTGGTCAGTAAATAGAGAGAGTTTTATTCAGATGGTGATTCCTCCCTCTGCCCTAGGAGATACAAATCAGGCCCTGGAAGGATGTCTCTTCAGACATTACAGGGGAAATGCAAAGAGAGGAGCCAAGATCTGAGTCTCACTCTTAGCTGCTTAAGAGAAGACAGCTGAATTCCATCTCAAGTGAGGCTGTGTGCTGGAAACTGAACTCCTTTGCATTGAAACTACTCAGCAGCCCTTGTAGGTGGTGTTTGTCATCCCACTCCTGTTCTGCACCTGCAAACAGGAAACAAGTGAGACCATGAACATACTCACGAGATAAGAGAGATCTTTTGGGCCATCCTAGGATGAGGTAGGAGAAGAGCTACTGGTAGATGAACGCTCGTCCAGCAAATGTTTTGCATTTGTACCCAACCCAGTGGGTTTGAAAGTGCCCTGTGAACTGTTCTTCTAGTGATGCCTTGGGGGCAGCACCTCTGAAACTGCCTCTCTTTTTTATTTCCTAAGAGCCACTGGCATGAGTGAACATCAAGAACTTGATCTCCCTTCTGGGGGAAATATTGCAGTAAGTGGTATAGGGCAGAGTGGGAGGGGCAGGAATTGACCCCCTAAATAATAACTTCTGTTAAAATCATGGGAGTATGGATGCTCCTAGAGACTGCTGAGATCTTACCCTCTAGGGTTTTGTCTTAAATAAATCAGTATAATGAGGTGTTTCAGACACCTCTGTTCTTGGAAAGGCAAAATATCCAGTTCTGTGTTTGGCAGGTGCTGTCCTTATTTCACATGTTGACATAAAGAGCAAAGGGCAGGGGGCTGCTAAGCTGGATCAAAACCAGAGTTTTCCAAAAGTGACACCCCTTGACCCGAACTCCAGTTTAATACCAGAATTAGGACAGCCTTTCTCCATAAACTCAATGTAGCCTCAGTGCACTGGACAGGTCTGACAAAACAGTTCATAAAAGTAATTTTGAATCACTAGTATCATCAAGATCTACAATTTTGGGTCTTACCTAAGTCCATAAGTGAAAGAGAGGATTTTACTTAAAAAAAAAAAAAAAAGCATTCTGCTTTTGAAAAGTTGTGAGGTGAGTTCTGCAATGCCTGAATTAACCCTTGCTATGATAACATTTTTGTGTAAAGCTCGCTCACCTGCTGCTGTCCCCACAGCTCATGTGCTCCTCGGTGCAGAAGGCCCTGTTTGAGGAGGAGGACAGAGTGAAGAAGCTGCAGCAGAAAGTGGCGGCGCTGGAGAAGCGCAACAAGCAGCTGCGAGATCGAGTGAAGAAAGTCAAGAGGTCTCTCCGGCAAGCCAGGAAAAACTCCAGGCACATGGAGCTGGTGAACCGAAAGCTCAGTGAGAAACTTTCCTCTGTGGGTGGTCAAATCCCCTATATTAACTCTTTGAAGCAGGAGAACTCCCACAGCACCTACCTTAAGGTATAATGCGAGGGCGAGTGCTCAGGCCAATGGTAGTGGTGAATTTTGTCTGCATTAGATCAGGCCCTCACGCCTTGTCTACGCTGTGCTTCAAACCTTGCATGGAAAATGAATCTGAACTTGCTTTAGACGCAGTGCCAGTTCAAACAGGAATGCCAGCTGGTTTTGGCACAGCCCAGAGCCGTGTCCTGGCTGTTCTTAGAGACACGGGGCCAGACAGCCATCTGTGCCTGTCCTCCCTCGCCCACCTCCACCTCCAGTTTTACGTTGGTTTTCCAGTCTCTGATGGAAGTGCCAGCCCAGCCCTCTGGGCCGCTGCAGGCACTTGACACAGGAGTTCTTCCTGCCAGTTCACCTCCTCCTCATGGGCTGGGCAAGCAAGGCTTGGGATCTAGAGATGGATGCTGTGGGAAGGATGAAGGCATGAATGCCCTTCGCTCCCTTATCACCCCCTTGCTCTCAGCCTTGCTTGAGCTTGACTGAAGTCTACATCCAGTGCCTGGGCATAGGCTATGTCCCAGACGCAGGCAGTTTGTGCCTCTCTTCAGCATGAAGTATAGGTGTGCCCAAATTGTCTCAGGATTGTTCCTATATATCCTTAAATATTCTAAATCAAATATATAACAACTTTTATTTTTCCAAGAAGTGCCTCAAGGCTCTCAGTAACTCTCTCAGGTGCCTTTATCATTGGTCAGCCAGCTGGGTTGGAAACCACATCATTCTGGGACTGTGTCTAAGACCTAATCCTGCAGTCAGGAGTGGACTTAGCCTATGAATGGGTGTTGGATCAGGCCCAGCAGGCAATTTCAGATCCCATTCTCAAGCAGGTTTAAGTTACAGTGTGGACAAAGCTTCAAGTTTTGTAGTCACTGTTTGAGGTTGCTGGGCAGCCTCACTTAGTCACACTTAAAACCTGTAGAGACCACATCAATATCCACAGGGCATTAAAAACTTAGGTAGTTTATATATGTATATATTTTAAAATCCTATAGAAAATATTTTTATTACACATTTGATATAGTCTAATTTCTTAAAATATGAAGTAAAACCTGTTTCTTGGTTATCTCATAAAAAAGAAAAGTCCATCATATCCTTTAATAGGCATACAAACTGACTTCTGCTCAAGCAGTGTGGGTTTAGGTATCAGTATTCTTGGCAGATAATATTAATGCTTGAAACTATCCCTGCACTTGGAAAAGCCCCTATCAGCTTTCAGATGTGAGCTTCTGTCCAAGCAGAGCACAGAAGCTGACTCTCATTATGTCCCAGTTTTGCTCCTTTTGGAAATACTTTTTTCCCCCCCTCTTGAAATAATATTGGCATTTCTTAAGATTCTGACTCCTCCACAAACTCCACTGGTTTCAAAGGCTCTGCCTCCCACATCACCACAACTTGAATTGTTTTCTGCTGGAATCAGCAATGCTGTTTCCTGAGAATTACTACAGAACTTAGGCTTCCCTAGTACCCATCAGGAGATTTTAACTCCAAAATTTAAATCCATAGAAAAGTAGCAACTTTTTATTGTTTTATTTTCTGGTTTCTAAACTACTGTTTAAATAAATGAACTGGTTTTCCTGGGATACGTATTAAAAACTTGATTTTAATTTTTTGTTAAGAAAAATATTCCCTCTGGTATTCATTCATGTTTTATTAGTGTTTGTATAAAGCTGAGAAAGTATAATTAATATAGTTACACCTTTGCTGTTCTTACAGATTTTCCAAACACAGTGTTGAATATCTTTTTATTTTGGCTGGTATTTTTGTTGCTTGATGAAAAGATTGAAATTTTCTTCCTGTTTCCCCCTTTGTCTTCCTTAAAAAAAAAAAAAAAAAAAAAA
>VWZN01005960.1:1018922-1081230 GCA_013396955.1 Regulus satrapa | reverse complement strand
AAAAAAAAAAAAGTAAAACATTTTTTTTATTCTGCAAAGAAAACAAAAAGAACTTCCCTGAATGCAAAGTCCAACTGCAACCCAAAATGCTCTCCCTGGGTACAAACCCCAAAAAAGGCTGTTTCCTTGTGAGTTTTTTCCCTTTCATTCCTGCTTGGGTTTGGATCATTTCCAGAGCTAAGGACTAGCAGTCAGCTCAGGTCACAAGTTATCCCACTCGACAAGTAACAGGGGATGTCAAACCTAAATAAAAATGCCATTAAAGTGTCAGCATCGATTCCCTGTCCCTGCTGGTGACATTATCCAGAGAGTGACCAGGAAGGCTGCACATGCAGGAAACACAAGTGGAGTGAGGAATTTGGGCTATGTCTACCCAGGCTGGTACATGTCTCACAGGGCCTGCCTGACACATGCTATAATTTTTAAACCCACTCCATAGCAATTTCTGGGATCAGCTCATCTGGAGACCTGCAGAAAGAACAACCATTTCCATGCCATTTCCAAGAGTAATGGGAAAGGCAAGATTTGAGTATGTTCCTCTTGAAAAGCTGTGAGGGAGGGACTGAGATGCAGAAAAGAAGATGAGGTTGTCATAGCTGGATGGATGTTGGTAAGAGATGGTGTAGAAACCCAAAAAACAACCCGGTAAAAAGCAGAAAGAAAAAAAAAATGTCCCAGTTTGGTTAGGAACAACACCAAGTGTGTGAGCCCCCCCTTGAGAAGTTCAAAGATGCTTTACAAATTAGTTACATCTGCTTTTGCAAAACATATCAGGAGCTTGAAGGCTGCCAGAACATCTGCAGGACCAGTGCTGGGGGTTTCCAGAGCAGCTGGACACAACTGGAGACAAGGATGGGATTTTTGGCATCTGTGTTCACTGTGGGGGTGCTTTTGTGGGCAAATAAATTTTTCCTGATGGATAGAGGATGACAAGAAGAAGTGAAGAGTAAAATTAATAGTAACAGGACAGAGTAATTGTAAGAAGGGCGGAGAGGAGAGGAGANATGAGAGGAGAGGAGAGGAGAGGAGAGGAGAGGAGAGGAGAGGGACAGGAAGAAACAGGAGAGGGGAAATTATTATCTTAGTGATTGTCCTCTTTTAACCATCAACACATCCCTATTGTACTATTTCTGTCACAACTTTTTCAGGACTTGCGTGTCTCACCAGATTGTAAGTGGATAATTCAGATGGTGATCTGCACCCAAAACCGCCTTGAGTTTTTAGACTTTACAATTGAATTTTCTGTGTTTCTTGAAAGTAGATGTTAATGGAACAAAGTACCTCAAATAAACTATTCTCATAAATCCCAATATCATCCTGATTAAAAATCCTACCTGAATAACTGGGGAAGAACCACAAAGTAAGGGAGGATTTATGGGAAGCAGACACTGTTAGCAGCATTTTTTGCTCCTTAACACCTAAGCCATTGAGAAAAAAATTACTTCCTTATGTTCAAATAATAATTTAGGGAAATAGCCACGCTATTCTGTTTGGGTTTTGGCAGAAGGGGGTTTTGGAACCAAAGAGCACATCAATGTTTCAGAGTTGTATCAGTAAAGCCCATTTCTAATACACAAAACCTCTCGCCAAGCTAGGCAATCTCCCATTAATGAGGCAAAGGAGTCTAAGTTAATTTCTGAAAGTAGAAGAAAAAACATAGGGGCAAAACCGTAGAAAGAAGATAAAACTGAAAACATATGTCATTCTTTCTTCTAACAAATCCAAGTAATTGCAAGGAAATTTCATTTTCCTCCCTATTTAGCCCCAATTATTTTCATTTAATCACAGAAATGCACCTATTTCCCTCCAAACCAGCCTGCTTTGCATGTGAAACAGCATTTCCAGCATGTGCTTGGGTTCAGGCATGTTCCTAATCCCCTAAAACAAACACAGAGAGCAGGACAGCATGTCCCAGCACATGTGGCAGTGCTGGGAGGGCTCACTGGCTGTGCAGGAATCCAGGCCAAGCCTTCCCAACAGGGATTTTTGCAAGGCAGGCACAACAGGGATTTAGTGGGGCGGGAGCAAAGCTGTCTTTGGGAGCAGTCACCTTTTGAGGGAACCAGGATTTGGGGCACACGGCACCAAGCTGTGCGAAGGTTGAGAGTGTTGATTTGAAGGTGTACCTACAGCTGCACAGGCTGGTTCCATAGGCTGAGGCCAATTGCATGAGATTAAATAAGGTGAAATCTTGCACTTCAATCACAGCATCCCCAGGCTGGGGAACAGAGCAGCTGGAAAGTTTTCCAGTGGAAAAGGACCTGGGGGTGCTGGTCAACAGCAACTGAACATGAGCCAGAGAGTGCCCAGGTGGGCAAAAAGGCCAGTGGCATCTGACTTGTGTCAGTAGCATGGCTAGCAGGATCAGAGCATGATTTTGCCCCTGTACAGGCCACTGGTGAGGTCACAGCTTGAACCCTGGGTTCAGTTTTGGGCCTCTCAATCACAGAAAGACCTTGAGGTGCTGGAGTGTATCCAAAGAAAGGAATGGAGCTGGGGAAGGATCTGGAGCATCAATTTAATGAGGAGCAGCTGAAGGAGCTCAGGGCTCATCCTGGAGAAAAGGTGGTTCAGAGGACAACCTGTGGTTTTTTACAATATCCAGAAAGGAGGCTGCACAAAGCTCTTCATGCAGGTAACAAATGAGACTACAAGAGGAAACAGACTCAAGTTGTGCCAGGGGAGTTTTGGCTTGGATATAAGGAAAAAATTCTTCAGCACAATGATTGTCATGCCCTGGAGAAGGCTGCCCAAGGAAGTGGTAGAGTGTCACAGAGGGTATTTATATTATCTGAGGGTGTAGATGTGGTACTTGGGGACACAGCTTAGTGGTGAACAAGGCAGTGCTGCTTTTACTGTTGAACTTAATATTCTTAAGGCTCTTTTCCAATCTAAATGATTCAATCATTCTATGAATTGGTTGGTTTTCCATTGGTTTGGTTTGGTGGCATCACAAAACTACTGAGGTGCCCGACGGTTTCTCCTTGCGAGAGTGTTCCAGCAATTCCTGGCTGCTTTGGTTAATGCTGATTGCATGTAATGGCATCTCCCCCTCTGGTTATCTGCCTATGGAGAGTAATTTTTCTTTTTACTGAAATTTTTCACAAACAGAGAGCTATTTCTCAGAACAGAAGTTTTAGGTGGTAAATAACTGTTTTGCAATGTTAAAATATAATCAGTGAAGAAGCATTCTCTCTGGCAAGCTCCCACTTTGGAATCACGACAAAATTTGACAAGAGTCCCTTCTGTGTGCCCCTTGCCCCAAGAAAAATCAGCAGGAAGCCTTTGAAATGTTTTGGGTTTGCAATGCACACATGCTCAGCAAAGACTTTGTAGTGGTGCATGGCTAAAACCACAGCAAATGCAGTAAATGAACCTTCCTGAGCCTGTCCTTCCCTGGATGGCCCAGCTGTCATAGGTGGCAGCACAGACAACCTTGCCAGGACTGATAAAAGCAGATTTTTTTATTGCATTTTAATCTCCTGGATGCCTCTGCAGTGCCCAGGGGTTTGTGTATGTGCTAGGGGTGGTGCCATAAGGATGAGGATGCTCCAATAAGCTCAGAAAGGACATGGGGAGTAGTTACAGGAGAGACACTGGAGCTGGGAGCACTCACAGGGCCAGAATTGCTCTCACAAAAGTGGCCACCAGTACCTGGATTGGATAGGTGGAAAAGGGACAGCCATTTGCTGTACACTGTCCATGAAGAGTCTGCAAGGGAGCCCAAGGGTCCTCCTGGAGAGAGAGAGAGACAGAGAGAGAGACAGAGAGCGCCTCTGCCACTCGTGTTCTGTGTCAGCAGATGGCCAGGAGCTGCACGGCTCCAGCTTTAGCTCCAGGTGAAGGACCAGGCTGGAGAGCAATGCATAAATTACTCCTCTGGTGGGAGTGGCCCAGGCAAGCTGCTGACCTAGAGATGTGGCTTTTGGGTGGCAACCTGGCAGCACGGTGAAGAGTAGAGGTGAGCTCAAGCCATTGCTGTCAACATCCAGAGCACACAAAGTGACCTGGCTCCTTTTTTTTTTTCCCATTTCTACTTGCTCTTACAGACTTTTTAACTCTTTTCTGCAAGAAAGGCAGTCAAAAGGAAACAAAAAAAAAAAAAAAAACAAAAAACCAAAAAAACAAACAAAAAAACCCCACCCCAAAAACCACATGGTTTTGGAGGGTCACCAGCTGCCAATGTGCAGCCTATATATCACAGTCTGGGAACAAATGCAACAAAATTCTTCATCCTGACTACACTGTGTCCTTAAAATGCTCTAAGCAAGGCTTTACATGATGCCTCTCTCCTCAAAGTCAAGCAAAGGCAGCAAGATGCATGTAAGTCACCCAAACCCTACAGGAGTTCAGTGGCAGGTCTGCATAAAAGAATTCAGGGGCCTTGACTTTTGGCACCTGCTCCAGTTTCTAGAACTGTCACCTTCTTGAGTGGGGCAGGGAGGGGAGGTGCCAGCACATCAGAATTGTAGAGCCTTGCAGAGTGAGAATCAGAGCAATCTGCACTAGGTGCCAAAAGTTGGATTGCTTATTTAGACAGGGAAGCAACTATCTCAACAAAAGTGAGGTGACAAACGTCCTCTTGTCTGGAGCAAAGCCCAAAAGAGATCTCTTCTGTTTTCCAGTGTCAAGAGCTCTTTTGGTGGCCTCTGACTATTTAGAGTTTTTGCACAGTCCCCATAAAAAATGTGAATTTTTTCCCCAGGACTATCATGATCTGGGCACTTCTTATACACCCAGACTGCCTGTAAGGAGGCAAACTGGGAAATCCTTCCTGACAGGAACCATGTGGCCATGCACAGAAGATGAGGAGCACTTGGCAGGTAAACCAGCACTCCAGGTGGAGTCAGCACAGCAGACCAGAGTGGCAAACCCACTTCTTTTAACCTCCATAGCCCAGTTTCCTCATCCAGGAGGTAAATGTGAGACTGATGGGCAGATGCTCCCATGGGGTGGGTCACTGGTGTCTTGGGAAGAAACCAAAGAGATCTTTGTGTTGAGTTGTGCCAGGATCCACCAGGGAAGGGATGGACCAACAAGAAAGGAGGAGGAAAGTGCAGACCAGCAGGTTGTCCCAGATGACATTTCTGTCCCACTTTCCTTCCCAGAGAAGAGCAGAGAGCCTCCAAGGTCAAAGGCATTGATTTATTTATCTGCCATGCCAGTAAACCCTAGACAGACCACAGAGAGGATGAGCTGCCTGAACTCTGCTCACCCCAAAAACACAAACACATGGCCACATCAGAAGGGGTGCTTGCTTGAACTCTTCCCATGCATTTCCATGGGAACGGGGCAACTGTTTTGTTTTCCTCTCCTTAATATTTCTCTTATGATTATTTCTGAAATATTCTGCTTGCTGGAGACTTGGCCTAAAGAGATAAGGAAGAGAAAATGTCACAGACTGCTGTCAATTAATTATTTTTCCCATTTCTTGATGCCAGGAAAAGCAGTTCTTGCTGTAGGAAAGCAGATCATGGTTTATACTGTCTTCAAATTATTTGTTTCAGAGATGTTAGAAACTGCAATATGCACCTAAAAGTACAGTGTATTAGCTGGAAGATGGCTGTAATGAAAACAATTTCTTCAGTAAAAAGAAAATACCTCATAACCTGATATCTCTTTCTTGTCCATAGATAGGTGATTCAGGCTCATTTCAGGATTACAATCTATTATATTTTACAGAACATACCACTTTGCTCCCCATGACAAGATGAAGAGCTAACTCCTGCCTTCAGAAATGTACTTTATAATTGTACCAGGAAGCAGCACTGCTCGCCAGGAGAGAAGGGCAGTTGCGACTTTACAATATTTTTGGTAGCTCTACTGACACTCTTCAGGTTGAAAGTTTTGTGCTGATGCTGATCTCTGCCTCACTGCATGGAAAACGTACTTTCCAAACCATCAACTATTTGCAACTGAAAACCATTTTCTTTTTCTCTAAATATTTTTTGCTGATATCTAGTCTATTACTTCTGTGGAAAATCCAAAAAAATAAGGAATAAATTCTTTCTTGTGAGGTTAGTGACACACGGGCACAGGTTGCCCAGAGAAGCTGTGGATGCCCCATCCCTGCAAGTATTAAAGACCAGGTTGGATGGAACTTTGAGTGACCTGGTCTAGTGGAAGCTGTCCCTGCTCAGAGCAGGGGAACTGGAAGTGGAATCAGAGCTGTGGACAGCCTGGGGACAAGTACTGGGGTTCCAGATCCAGCCCTGATCAATGGAGGGTATTAGTGCTGCACTCGAAGCATCCGTGACAGGTACTTCATTCTGTGCACTGATTCAGGGGCTAAACAGGCTGGAGAAAACAAATGTAATCACACTGTTTAATTAAAAGATAATGGAATCTTTCCAGCCACATCATTACAGCCCACACAGAGACAAAAATCCCTGTTCTCCTAGAGGGATAAAATAAAATGCATTGTCACGCTGGGGATCAAGCTGATCTGAACTTGGTATTTCTCATCTGCTCTATTCTTAATTCTCATTGCTTTTAATTGACTGCAGATTTTCTTTGGTTTTGCAAATTCAGTTTTGAAGCAGATTCGGTATATTCTTTATGGAACAGGCTTCAGGGTACATGAGCAGGGCTGGTGGGGGGCTTTGCACTGCTGGTAGGTAATGATATTTTCTCTGCAGTAGGAGCCAGGGTCAAGTAAGATGTGAAGCACAGTGTTCACTGATGAGCAAGGAGTGGGAGGAAGCAGCATATTTCCAGCCATAAAACAGGGGGACATTAAGAAGTTACAGGCAGCTTTGGCAACACAGAGCTCGTTAGCCCAGTGGGTAGAAAATGCATTGCAGATGCTGCAGCCTTGATGGAAATCCAGAAGGGAAGAGGTGGAAAAGAGCTGTGCAGGCAACAGGCAGCTGCCAGCAGTGATGGAGGACAGGCAGGCCCATGCTTTTCATGAATGTCACAACCCAAAGGAGGGAGAAAATCATCCTTCTCATGGGTAGGGCTGAGTCCTCTCTGAAATGTTCATCTGGGCATCAAACTGACAGCAAAGAGATTGGGGCATGAGTCAAACCTTTGGGGACATGATGAAAGACCTCAAAGCCCACAGAGATTTGGGCTCTCAGAGCAGGAGGGATCCCAGTGTGTACTCTAGCCATTGGGCTGAAGTTCAGTTTTGGGATATAAGTGGGTTTTTAGGTCTCCTTCTAAATGACTTTTTCACTAAGTTAAAGGAAATCTGAGAAATGGGAATTGGAACCAAGTTTAGCTTCACATTTTATTGTTTTCTTCCTCTCACTTTTCTTCTGTGGGGATGTTTGCTGAGGTGCTAAGCTTTCTCTTTCTGAAAACATGTATTTAGAGGAAGAGCCAAGGACACTGCAGATTGATTTTCTGAGTTTTGCTCAGACTCCATAATACAAGAGGCAATTTAGTAGGATAAGCTCATTCCTTTTTTCACTTTTATGGATTTCATTAAGAAGCATGAACAGGCAAGAATTCCTCTAAGCAATAATATTACCAGCCTAATTTGCTAGACTTTCATTAAAGCAATTAAAGATAGAATGATGCAATGACCCAGTTCAGGACCCAATTAAGACTGAATCAATAAATCAGTAGGTTTAAATCACCACCACCATAAGGCCACAGATAATCAAAACAAGTTTTGGGGCTGAAGCTGAACAGAATTACTGTATTACATTGCCATAGAAGAATTTAAAGAATTAAATACTTTGCAATTGAGGTGTTCAGCTCATCTTCCTATAGCCAGCTTAGTGGCAACGGGCACAACCTGTTACAGGTCCATCAGCTGTTGGGGACCATGACCTGGGTGCACAGCACCACAGCCCTGCCAGGCCATCCATAGCTGTAGGTATCCCTGGACATGGAGACTTCCAGGAAAGGTGTCAGGACCCTGTGCATCTGTTCAGTCACGTTTGGTGCTAAATCATCTCATCAACCTGTCACCACACTCTTTGCACAGGTAAGTGAAGTCCCCAAAGTGTCCTGGTAACAAACCCATCTTAACCACAGCTGTTGGCTCTTTCCTGAAGATCTCTGACTTTCTTCCAGAGGAATTTCTGGACAGTTAGTTCTTTCCCTAGATTTAATGGGAATCATCAGGAAACTCAAGCACATGGTGCCCTCTGCATACTGCAAATACTTAGAGAGGGAAGAAGGTCCTCAGTTCAAGCCTCCAAGGTGACTGCCAGCGGACTCAGCAGTGAGCTTGATGTTTGGTGGCAGCAAAGCCACACATTCACACAGTCTTCAGAATTCAGCCCTAGCCTGATCACAGATGAATTGCCTCTTTAGATATTGTGACCAAAAAGTAATTGAACTATGTAGTAAAATCTGGCCATTTGAGTACTGACAAGGCACAGCAGAATAGTTCCAAACCTTGAATTAATGTCATGTTTCCCTCTGCTTTGGTCTGATAGAGACACTGTAATAATGAAAACCAGTATAATATATAATAAAATATAATATTGCATTCTATTGTATTGCTTTACCATATTATCATAACTCTAAGTCTGTGTCCAGCATGTACCTGTGTTCTATTTGTTGAGAACAGGATTTTATCTGTCAACCTCTATTGAAGGTCAGTATGGGCTCACCATGACTATTACTTTGGTTTTTCTTTGTAGTGTAAAAGAGATCTAATCTACTTACGTGCTACAATGAGCTGCACTGAGTCAAAGACTGGGAGGGAAAGTTACATTTTGGATGCTACTTCAAGCAAATGCAAACTTGAAGATGTGATATGTGATCCTTAATATGGCTGGTACCTGCCCAGCTGGCCTGCAACAAAAAGAAGCATTAGTTTGAGATTTATTATGTATTTCTGGTCACTGCTAGACAGCAAGCTGAGGCACAGATGTGGGAGCACAGCTCTTGCTTCTGCCTTAAAGAAAGAAAATGAAAAACATACAAGAGTCTATATGGCGCCAAAGAAAGCACAAAGTTCATGAGTTTGATGGGAGCAACAAATTGCCTCTCAGCTTTGGTATTATTAATTTCCCTAAACAAAACACTATCATGAAGAAGGTAAATGAATCATTAATTGACCGTAACTTTATCAGAATATTGAAACTATAAAAAGAAAAACCCCCAAGATTAAAAAAGAAAAGAAACTCTTGAAATCAGGATAAGCAAACAAAAGTTTGGAAGTCCGGAATTTATCCCAATGTAATCCAGAAAGCCCAAATGACAAACAATCTGGAAATACTCTATTGAATACTTGTAGTGATAATCCAGATGGTCTTTCTTCCCCACCCCCACAGACATAAGAAATGGTTATCACCACAATAATTCAGCATGGTTGAGAGGGCCCACCCAACAGGGACTGAGATGTGCTATCCAGGGCACACACCCATGCTGATGTAGGTGGATTTTCCCTCTGAGGGATGTCAGGAGCTGGCAGGAAGCATAGTATGGTGGGAAGAGCGCATCCTCCTACCCCTGTGACAGCTTAGAGTGTCCTGGGATTGCTTTCGGGCAGTGCAGGCCCACATTGTCTCCCCATGGAAAGCTGCCCAAAGGGTTCTTCACAAGACCAATATGTGGATTCACAGAGCTGGGAAGCTTTGGCCTGAAGGAAGAGATTCAATGTGAGCATGACCACAGAGGGTAGGATGGTTTGCACAAGAGCTGCTCTGTGCAGAATGCATCTTCCTCAGCATCACCTGCTCCCGAACCACAGGGGTCTGTCCCTACTCAGGTTGGATGGCCCTCAAAGTTGTGCAAATGCACTTTCTCTGCTTCAGCAGGTATCACTCATTCCAAGCTCCTCTTGGCTGAGAAAGAAGAACTGCCACAGCCCACTGGAGCCTTGCTCTGGGATGGAACACTTCTGGAGAGCAAGGGTGAGAAATGCTGTTGGTGTAGCACGAAGCAGGGCTGGTGTATGGCATAAGCCAGACCTCAGTGCATACCAACACTCTGAGAGCCTTCAAAGTAAGGACAGTCCCCTTCCCTCCAGAGCAAACATGGCTGTGGATTTTGGCAAAGTTGCAAGCAAAATATTTTCTGCAGTTGCATCTTGGTCTTGTCCCTCTGGCTTCTCTGTACTGATGTTTTATCTCCCTTGTTGCAAACAGCCAAGAATTTGTGGCTGAGCACATAGCAGCAAAGAAAATGTGCAAAGATTAAGTGAATAATAACATGACACCATAAGGATGTCATGCATGACGATTTCAGTGGTCCTGGGGTGATCTTCTGCCCAGTCTCCCTGAGAGCTTGGAAGGGCCTGGTATACTCTGAGCAGGAGGAACTCCTACGGAGGAACTAATGACTTTAAAACCAAAACATGAGAAACTTCCTGGCTTTTAATTCCATGGTGAAATGTGGGATAGACCTTTGTCTACTGTAAGTGCCAAACTTGAGCTAAATCCAGCTAACTTACACACAGGTGGGAGTGAGGTCCTTAGTAGGAAAGGAATGTCAGAGTTCAGGCTTATGTCACGTGGGAAGACTGCACAGTCTTTCTCCAGGATCTGCTGCTCCTCCTGACACTGTAAATCGTGGTTTTGTGCCTCAGTGTCACACACCACCTCCAACAAACTTCCAGACAGCACTTTTTGTACATGAATGTACTTTTCCAAAGATGTATCTTGTCGTGCATGCCCTTTCTCCAGAGCACAAATTGGAGATAATCTTACCTGGTACAACCCACCATCAAAACCTAATTCTGAGAACACAGTTACTCACCATAGTCTTCAAATACTTACCATGTTGGTTCTGGGCATTGTTTCTTCATTTAAAAAATAAAAACTTTAGAGGTAATTTGTCTTTCTCTTTGTATTGCTGTGAGTTGGCCATCATCAGTGCTGTTTGTTTCAGCTCTGTTACTGAACCAGGTATCTAAAACCTCCTAGCTTTGGCTTCAAGCATAGGCCCACCTCTCAGCTGGGCATGTTGGTTTTGCCACCCATTTTAAGGGGGGAAAAATTTTTGTGTGCCAGTGAGTGAAGAAACAACAGTGGAGAAAAATAGAATGAAAAGATGAAAAGCAACTCATAACACAGTCCAAGAATGTTGCCTGGAAGAAAATTAAGCCAATGGTGGAGCACACTCAATAGTCTTTGGAGAGCACTGTGGGCTGACTGCAAAGTGACTCAGAAATTCTCACAGATGAAAATCATGTCTCCTTTGATGGTTCCTGCCACAGGGTGTGCAAGTCACCAGGACCAGCTCAAAGGTGCAGCAGTCTCCATCAAGTACATGCCCATTCCCCAGTCCTACACAGATAATCTCAGTGCCCAAGAGACATCCATGTCGACATTCAACACCATTTTCATCAACAGCTTTAGGGAAAACCCAAAGGACAAATCATCCTTTTTGTTCATTTCCCTATGGAGTGAACTGGGGAGAAAGAAAATCTTATTATTCTCCTTTGGGGCAGAAAGGAACATCATTGCATAAAACACAACAGGGCAGTGGAGCAACCACAGAAATCATTCACTCCCTTTCTTGCATATGGGTAGAGACTCACGCACTCAAAATCATCAGACTTCACATCAGGCTGATTTAATTGGATTTATTGGAGGAAAACAATTAGTCATCCCTTTAAATTGTCATTATGATAGAAATCTCGATATGTATACATGATTGTCAAGGCAGAGAACCACTTGCGATGTAGCCCCATTAACAATTTGCAGAACTGCAAACTCATTATGCAGATAAAACTTTTGCAATGCCTTAATACATGCATGGAGTAAATACACATTCTCCCTTCTTTTTGGACATGGATGCTGTTATGAACTTGTTATCAATCACAAGACCTGCAATATTAGGCACACTGACATTCCTTGATTAAGATTTAAGCCTTTGTAGAAAACATGCTTGCATTTTCATTGGAAGTCAACTGAGGGATGTTTTGCCGTTTGGGACATTTGGGGAGTCACTATTCTGGGCAGACTAGGCTTTTTTTTTTCCTTCCCCCACTGTTTTCTGGCTGAAATAAAACATCTATCTTAAAAAAGGCCCAAACAGGCCAAAATATTGTTTCTGAATTAGAGGTCAATGTATAGCAGGTCACTGATGTTGTGTTGACCAAAAACATGGGTTGCACCAACTGAGCTGCAACCTTCCACACTTTTCATTTTGGGGGTCATGCTTGATGTAATAAGACTCAGCATGTGTGATGCCATGCTGAGCTCAGGGAATGCAAGATGAGAGATGGAAAAGCTCAGAGGTGCTCTGAGCTGCCCCTAGGAGCTCCCACCCAGTGGAAACCACAGCACACCTCCTCAAGGAGCCTCACACCAGGTGCTGCCTCAGCTATCTGGCCTTAAGGCTGGTTTATGACTGTAACTGATGATTTGTTGTGCTGCCATACAGTGATTTGGCAAGGGCACAGCCCTGGCCAAGCACCAGCCTTGAAGGGGGCTCAAGACTTCTTGGTGTTTTCGGCCGCCATGGAGAATAATTTCCAAGGACAATGCCACCAGCATGATGCTTGCTCCCCAGGCCTGCTGCTTGGCATGCTCTTGCCAGGAACACCAAGCAATTTCCCAGTCCTTTCAGATGACTCTGCTTTGAGTGTTGGGAACTCGAGCATCTTCCACACAGCAGCCACTCAGGAGCTGGGACCAAAGCCCTGCTGATGCCCACAAGAGGTTTGGGCTGGAGCTAACACAAGTACCATGGAGCTAACACAAGTACCATGGAGCCATCCTGTACCCTGCCTTGGAAAGACCAGCACAGATGAAAATGGGTCAATGACTAAGGGAAGAGAAGGCATAGTTTCCATGTGGAAGAAGGAAAAGTACCACACCAAACTCTTCCATGGACAAATGGTATTCCTTGGTGGTTCAGGGATCAAATGGTAGTATTTAGATGGTTGATACTTTGGAAAGGATGGGTTAGTTTAGCTCAGCTTTCTGTCCTATTTTGTGCAGGCAAAGAATCACAGCATCTTGGTCCCCAAAATGCAGTTCATTCTGCAACAGGTGAGAAAGACTTATCTTGTAGGAAGGGAAAAATACTAGGAGTTGAGCGAACCAATCTGAATTTTCACTAGGAAAAACAAACCAAAAGGAAAAAAAAAAAACCCCACAGAGACACACCAACATGTTTCTTGGTAGCTCTGAGCATTAGTGACCCAGTGAATTTTTGATGCAGATCAGATTTGTAAGTGTTGTATTAAAAAGGGATTCTCACCTCCCCAGCTCCCTGCTTCTGCACCTGTGTATGTGACTGCTGCCTAATTTTAAGCTGCTTTGGATGGTGGCTCTTCCTGCACATGCTGCAGAGCACCCAACAAAAGACAAAATACATTACCAGGCTTTGCAGTATCTTGTTTACAAAACATCAGCTTTTGCATTTACTTAAACTTAACAATGGATTTCGAGTTACAGACACATTGAGTCATTTAAAAGCAATACACAGAAGTAGCTCACTCAGAGAGAAGGTTGGGTTGAATGTGCATAAAGAAAAGGCCTGGGAAATACAGAAACAGTGAACAGCAGTTTAATACATGCAGTGCAGTATCATGCATTTATTGGACAGTTGATGCCATCATTAGTGCAGCAGTGGTTTTTCCACAACGCTTGCGAGCGCACATGCCCTGATTCCACTCTGGAGTATGGAAAAACTGTAGGAGCCATTCGACTGACCTTAGCATTTATGAAGAGGAGGGGGGAAAAAAAATGCTACCTGGACAGATAAGTGGCACTATTTGTGGTGGGGAAGGAGGTTTGAAAACCAGAGTCCAGGCTAAAGAGTCTCTATCCTCTGCTACAAACACTATTTACACAGCTTTGACACAACCGTGCAAAGTCAGACCAAAAAACCTGGGCCAGCTCCTGATCACCCACTGGAGGGATCTGTGACCCCTGGGGCCACAGCGTGGACAGGCACACACAGCCACACATCACAAACACACATGGCCTCTGTGTGTCACAGAGACCAGAGCACCCCGCAGACAGGGCGGGAAGGCAGGACCCGGCTGTAGGGATGTGCAGGAGGGAAAACAAAAGGGATTGGGTAAAACTTGCTGCTGGGCATGAAATATGGGATGAATGGTTTACCAGGGGAAACAAGAGTTCATGCAGTGTTTGTGAGCAGGTTGCTGTTCCCTCACTCAGCCGCTGCTGACTGTGATTTGCCAATTAATCCTCCACCCTTGGTCTTGATGCTGTTTTCCTTGGATACCGTAGTCTTCGTGTGTGTTTCTGCTTTTCCCTTGAATGAGTATTTGAGCTTCTGGTGCAAGTAAGGAAGGCAAAATTCCCTTCCCATTAATAATTTCTGGGATGCTTTTGGGCTCCAATTCAGACAGGTAAATATGCAAAGAGCAAGAATAGGAATAATTGCATCAAATGAGAATTTCCATATGCTGAATGGAAGCTACTTCTTTACCTTGGGACTCAGCCTAGAAACTATTTTGCCAGCAGATGAATCCCCTGATTCTTTGGAAAGAGTAAAAGGAACAGGCTACAGCCTGCATGATCTTGCTGGCAAAGTCAATCTTGTGTTTTTATCTGGTGCTCATTCAGTGCTGCTCAGGGCTGGAGCTGCTATCACAGGAGGAAGTAATAGCACAGGTTTCCCTAGAGCTGATTTTGTTAATGCCAAGTTCACATCAAAGGGCAATATCCTCTCTGCTTGCCAATGGCTGAAAGTTATCTGACTTTCTCTGGCAGTTTGCTTCCCTAAAAATAGGAAGGGGACAGCCTTGGGGACAGCCTTGGGGACAGCTGCAACTGCACTTCACGGGCACTTTGGAGGCCCGTGTTCTGGTTTGCAGAGGGCTTGGGAGAAAAGTCTGAGATCAGGGGTTATGCTGACCCTGAGACAGAAAAAAGCTCAGGACAAGACCTGAATTTCATCAGAACTAGGCAGGGACCCAAAAGAACTGGTAATAATAAAAATACTGCCAATAGCCACAGAGGTATGCAGGACACATGCATAGCAGAAAACCCTATCCAATGCCTACAGCAGAACTACATGGGGATGTCTACCAGTGGGATCACATCCCTTTCTGTGGTTTTATTCACATCAGGAATGAACCAAATTTCTTGGTTTTATTTCAGCACCACAACCATAACAGACACACGAGGCATAGGCAAAATCCTACTTTTTTTTTTTTTTTTGGTAACCACTACTCTAATGGCACCTGTACAACAGCAACCAGGACAGAAGAGACAGCAGCAGCAGAGTGACAGAGTCTCAGGAAAGCAACACTGCCAGGTTTTCCCCACACTCCTACTTCCCCACTTGTGTTGCAGGGCCAATATCCATTTCGTGCTGCAGAAGGGGTGATCCAGCAGAGTTAGGATGCACTGGGAATGGAGTCACATGCAAAATCATCAGCAGAAGCCCTTGCCACTGCAATACTGACTTTCAGCTCGCAGAGTTCACGGGCAGCCTGTCCTCACAACTTCTTCTGCAGGCTAAGGGGCCAGCTGGAGCTTTTCTGGATTTTTTTGTTTTGTTTTGTTTTCCCAGCAAGAGCACTGCTGTTGGCATCAGAGATGGCCTCTGTGACTCTGGAGGTAAAAATCAACAATCAAAGCTGCAAGCAAAGAAAAAGAAGGGGAAGGAGCTGAGGAAAACAAGTTACAAAGGAAAACCACATCGGTACCAGTAAAGTAAAGCAGAAAAGGGTAACAAACAGAGTCCAGGCTGAAGTCCTCATGCAAGCAGCAAATCACAGATTGTTTAATAGGACAGTTCATTGGAAAAGAGCCCAGAGTGATTTTTTACCTAGTCCTTCATGGCGAGGCCAGCTGGGGATTTGTTTTGAAGCTTCTACTGTGGGGCTATTCAGCCCTTCCCTCCATGTCCACATTATTCACTCTGCCTTTGCATTCTCTTGTGAGAGTGGCTGAGCAGAAGCAGGCTGGGGCAAGGGAAGGACATGCAAAAGCACTGGAGCATCCCTGGCAAGCAAGAGTTTGCCCTAACAGGCTGTGCTGCCAAGGGGCAAGTGTGTCCAGCCCTCCCCCACAGATCTGACCTGGGTGCTACCAAGTCACCCCTGTTAACAGATTTACCCAGACTTAAACTGAGAAGTTTTAACCAAGTGATGCTTCAGGAGAGATCTTGAAGTATTTGGTGAACCTGGTCAGGTCTCCAGCTGTGTCTCACTGATACCAAAGAAGAGCTCCCCACCACCAAAACTGTAGCAGAAAGAAACAATTTTGCTCTTAAGTGCTTCTGTTTCTTATCTTATGATCCCAGCAGTTGATAGCAAGCCAAAGAGAATGATGATAAATTACACAACCAAGGCAGAATATTACTTGCAGAAACAAAACCAAATCACACTAATTCCAACAACGGAAGGAAAGAATACCCCTCCCCAAAAAAACAAACGAAAAAACCCCCAAAAACCCACAAAAAAACCCACAAAAAAACACCCAGCAAGGAGGAGCAGCTAGCACATGGGAAGCCTCCATCTGCAGGACAGCATGTCTGCCTTTGCTCCTGTCACCGCTTCTTGTTTTGGAGATGGAAATCCATTTGCTTTTCTTTTTTCTGCAAGATTCATTTGGATGCTGTATTTTGATCAGTGGTCACAGCAACTGCTGAGGTCAAGCTAAACCAGACCTCAGGTTTCAGAAGAGGAGGCACAGAGGGAAACTTGAGCCCTAACCTTTAAAACTGCTCTACAGAGACAAAATTATTCTCTAAAGCCTGCTTTTGGTTGCATGTGTGCAAATGTGGGGAACTCCACTGATTTCAAACAGGCAGACTGTCTACTTACAACCTGCAACTGGAGTAGAATAGGGTCAGCTGTGCTTATGAAATCATGGGGGTTCAAAATACCCTGAATTTATTGGGGTTGAAGTCTCTCAAAACAAAAACTTCCTTTCTCAGGCTGGTAAAATAAAGTGGCCTTAGACTGAGTTTAAATTGTGTTCTGCTCGTGTTCTGATGTTTTTGCAGCAAGACATAAAGAGCTCAGATGTAAATGCTGATAAAAAGTGTACAAAAACCCACGCCAAAGTGCCCTCCAGTATGCCCAAATCTTGGTCAGAAGTCTTCACTGTGGAAATTATATGGAATTTTGCTATAAGCCCCCAACAGCTCAGTATCTGGTATCTTTCCTAGAATGAGAAATTGAAGTTGAAGCCTTTTCTGTGTGAGCATCCATGCCAGCTGCAGCATGGTGGGGTGCCCTCACTCAGATGTGTCACGGCCCTCTGAAAACAGGGAGCAACTTAACACAGAGGAAACTAGAGATCTGGTGCTACTGCTCTGAGTGCCACCGAAGGAGTGGCTATTTCAAACAGTCAGTGCTCACTGTCACCTGCTTTTCCAGCTTTTTTTTTTTTCTCTCCAAGGTTTTTTATTATGATGGATGAAATCATGGCTCTGCCGTGTGAAGCCAACCAACCACAGCTGGAGAAGGATATAGAAGTCTCGATGAAAAATACCAATCTTATGGCTTTTCCCAGCACAGGCACTATTGTCTGATACATTCAGCTCTGTCTGTGACTAGCTTTTACAATTTCTTGTGCAGGATAAGTGAGGCAAGTGTGTCAACAGAGCAGGCTGCAGGGAATTGTGCCTCTGGCAGGGATGGAGCTATCTGGGATGTGAGTGGCTCAGAGCACCCAGTGAAGGGCATCTGCCTCTGCCACCTGCCTCCCCTCTCACCTCCTCAAAGAAAAACCAGATGGGAATTTCACTGAGGTAACTTGGAGGGAGCCCTTTAGCAAATTGGGCAAATTTACTCTCTTCTCTGTTTCAAGCCGCTTTAATGCACAGCAGCACGGGAGTTGTGCTGGCTGTTCCTGAATGATGCACCAGCACAAAGAGCCTGGGAAGTGCATGTATTCAGTAATTAAAAAATGGGTATATTTGGCTTGCTTTACTATATGAGCTTCTGGGGAGGAAGGAGAGCCAGTGCCACCACTGCTGCCAGCTGTGCCTGTGCCTTTCAGCGAGGTCCTGCTTTCCCAGCTCAGCATTCCTTGTCAGCCCTCAGCCTGATCATGATGGAGCTACACTACAGCAGATCCTGCACTTTGCACCCAGGAACGTGCCAGTGCTTTACAGAGGGCTGAAACCACCACTGCTCTCCTCTTCCCCACTTTTGGCTACTCTGGGAGGTGCTGAGCATCATCAATGCCAGGCAAAGCCCCAAGGAGCCGTGGGTGCTCAGAACCTCTCTCCTGAAGCCTCTGGACTGGATGCACCCCACACCAGAAGCCACACCGCAGGGAGGCTGGTGAATTAAATGTCTTGCTTGAGGGCAGCACAGCAAATAAGTGGCAGAGGATGATGATTCCCACCTCCATATCTTCCTTTTCTTTCCCTCTGCTCTCACCACACAGCGACTCGAAGGAGGTGGGAGCTGCAGGATGAGACTGTGCTCTGTCTCTTCCCCTGCACAGCTCTGGTCAGCTCCTGCCCGACTCCGTGTACCTGCCTCTCCTCTGAAACAAGGGTGCTGATCCCCAGCACGACAGGAATGAGGCCAAGGATGGGATGACTCCCAGCTGGCGGCAATTTAATTCTCCTCATGGCTTTCAAGGAGGAGGATGGGGGGAAAGAAGCAGTTTCTTAATCTGAGCAGTAACAGATCTGCTAAAGCCAGACAGACTTGCAGTCCAATTTGAGGAGCAAGAAATGGCATGCTATTGAAATCCTCCCATGTTGCAAAGTTAATGCCAATTCCTAGCTACAGAAATAGCCTATCCCCCAGCAAACTGGAAGAGGGACATTACTTGAAGTAATTTTTCAAAGAAAAAAAAAAAGCTCAGAAAAGTATTATTTCTATTTAAATAATCCAGTTGAGATGTTTGTAGTTAATGGAAAAAAATACAACATGTACTGTTACCTACACTGAGAAAAGAGCAAATCACTGGGGGAAAGAATGAGTGTTCATTAGTTAGAACATTGCTAGACTCACATACATATATATATTTATATATATATATATATGTATATATATATGTATATATATGTACAGCACCAGAGACTGTTAGATTCCGTTCCTCCTGGAGTCATTGCAGTTTGTGATAAATGAAACATTTCAGAATTGCAGTATAAAATATGGCCATAAAAAAAATCTTCTTTCTTCTAGTCCTTGGCCGAGCAGGGTGGGCCGGGGCCGGCCGCCCGCTCCTCGCCGCCCCGGCGCTCACTTGCTGCCTGTGTGCACTGTGGTCACTGTGGTGGGTCTGGGTCTCCGGTCCCCTCCTACCGCAGAAACGCCTGAAGAAGCAGATGAAACAAAACTACAGAGAGTGGATGGAGACATACCTAAAAGGAAAGCCAGAAACACAGTTAGAAATGTTATTTTTGGAGGCGGGAACTCGGGCAAAGCTGAGCTTGTTTCGTAGCGCGCTATGGAGCGGAGAGGATTGCAGCTGGAGAAGGGGCTGTTGCTCTTCCTGCAGTGATGGGTTGGTCTGTACCTGCACAGGGCATCTTCTGCCCGTGGTCATTCACCTAGTGCCACCAGCAGTGGTGCACACACATCTCACAGGGACTCAAGGTCCAGTTTTGGCATGGGTTCAGCCACACCGATGCCACAGTTCCGAGGGCTGAAGACAAAGAGTTGTGGAATGCAAAAATCCCTCCAGCATTGTACTTGCTCAAAATAATTTCTTCTTGGGCATGTTAAAGGTGATTAAATGTCTCACCATGGCCATCTAGCTAAAGAAACAGACTGTGCACCTGGGCTAAACACTGTTCCCAGGCAGCCTGGGAAGCTGCTGATAAAGAAGTACAGTGGGTCAAATTCATTGCTGAGTTCCTGTAAATCTAGAGGGAACGTAAATTTGTGTGACTTGGACATCACTTTAGAGACAGCTCACATTGCTCCATTGGGATGTCTCCAGGACTTCCAGCTGAGATGTAGGTTGATGTGAAGTTGAGTATCTCTTGAGTACCAGTGTTCTGGTGCAACAAAAGCTGTTAGGTGGGGACCTGGCATGGTCACCTTGCTCTGATAAGATGCAGGCTCAGAGTGATTAGAACTGGAGTTCATTTTTCCAGACTGGTGAATAAAGGATGGATGAAGCTTATATTAATATATTCTCAGACTGAAGTTTGACATGGCCTTTTGACTCTTCAGGATCTTTCTGATGCTTGTTAGGACTTCTAACTACTTTTTCATGTTTCAAGGAGGCATTTCAATCTCAAGGATAACTATAGTGTACCTATACTTGGCCACATTCCATTTCCCATTGACATTTGACAACTTGGCATCACACTGCAATTTATCTCGTACCTTAAAAATACAGAGCTCTAGGACCTACAAATAATCTAGGCTGTCCAATTATGACTAGATTGGATGGACCAGCCATGGACTGAGAATCAGGCCTTGAGAAATCTGGACTGATTCCCTTAGGAATCCCTTCCTGTTTCCTGACAGGTAGCATAATCCAGCCTAATGCCTGCTCTCTGCTCTGCCCTGCTACAGAGGTTTTGGATGCAGCCTGACATAACCTACTCTCAGGCAAAGGCTGTACTTAATTGTCTTCAGTGATGTGAAGTTGCTTCTTTTGAAACTATTTGGAGATGGCACAGCTGGATCATGTTGCATGGGATCTTTCTTGTGCAAGGAATCTGTACCCAGAGAAAACCGCTGAGAAATAAAGAGGTAGGACAGAGACCTCAGAGATTTCCTTTTTCCTATCACGAGTTATTGGGAGGAATGTATTTCATCTGTCAGCTCCCTCTTAACTCCTTCTATTTGCTGTTGGCTCTCCTCATTGCTTTTCTGGGGCTTCAGCGTCTCCTAAATTATTTCTTTGAGGAAGGAAAGCTCTTCTGCATTGTCTGCCAAGCTGGAATTAACCTGGAATGCTTGGAAATCTTCCAGTAGTTTTCCACCTCGCATTTCTGGCATGTAAAAACTCATCCTATCTTAACACATCTGGTTTAATCCTTCATGTCCTGGTTGACTTCACCACTGCAAAACATGGTTGGATCCTGCACAGGGATCTGCTGGTTCTGTAGTGGTTAAACAGATTTTTTTTTTCTTCCCACCCTTCCTGTTCACACATTTCAATGCTTTTCAGACTACTAATTGCTATTAATTAACACCATTTGAGATTAATCAAATGGATGGATGGAGATTAATCACCCACCAGTATAACTGCATTAATCACCCTCCAGTTTAGCAGCAAAGCATTCATCAGATGCTCTAGGCCTGCATGGGGTCCAGCCTTGCCATACTCCAGCAGGAACCAAAATCAAGGGACATTTCTTCCACACAGGGGGGTTTCTGCATTGCTGCATGGCCAGTGCTTGGTTCAAAGTGTTTTGAGGATGCTCAGCATCACTCCTTTGCAGGTGATGAATGTGTGCCAGGAGCACAGTGATGTTTTTTGGTAGCAGCTGTAGGATTTGGCATTGGGTATCACAAACTGGACACTGGGTATGAGTCCCCCCCAGGCCCAGTATGCAGAAGGAAGGGGCTCTCCCCTGGTTCAGCCATAGCACAGGCTGAAAAAAAAAATCTCACAGAGTACCCAGAAGGCAGAACCCACCCCAGTTGTGGGGGAAACCATGCCCATGGCAGCGAGAGGAAACAGCTTCCACACAGAGCCATGGGGACTATGGCTGGTGCCATGACCTCATCAAGGAGCAGGGAGTGGCATGCAGGGGTGGCAGAAGCAGAGAGCAGCATTATCCAAAATTCACCCTGAGTAATAGGTGCTTTCAGCTCCAGGATAGTGCGAGATACAGTCTAGAAATTACTACTTCAGTCCACAGCAAAGCATTCCTTTTTAGCATTGCACTTTAGAGTAAACCCCCAAACTGTAAAGTTCACATCCCTCCATTTCACGGCATAAAATATCTACAGATGGACAGGAGAGAATAAAAGAAATGTTCAGAAGCCAGAGGATAAACAGGCTTCATTGCAAAGGATGCATTTCTGTCTTCCAAATAATCCCTTTGCTGCCATGTCCCCTTCCCTGGCATTCAGGAAAAAAAAAAAAATCAAAAAAATCCCAAACATCAGAGTCTAGTGGGCAGCTTGCAAATACCAATTATAGCACAAAACAAACATGGCAGAGGGCCAAGTGCCACAGTGGTGCAGAGAGTCTGAATCCTGCTCTGACAAATGATCCTTTTCGTGCAAAAACTTAACTTGGCCCAGGAAGAGAGAAGCTGGCTCTGACTGGCAGGATCAGTCTTCTCCATGGAAATGGAAAGTTAGGCAATTTTTACAGAAAAATGCCCTATGATAACACTGTAAACTCAAACATAAACATCTTGAGTAAACTTTTTCAAATTTCAACCAGATCCAAAATTTTGTGGCTGTGGGGGGTCTGGGTCTTTTTCCCAAGCAAAAGCCTCCTTTGTCCACAAGAAACGGTGATTTTCTCTGAAAAAAATCACCAAGCTAAAACCTCTTTTTCTCTTTTTTTTTTTTTTTGGCATAGATTTTTCCCATCGAAACACAATTTTCCCGGCCAGCCAAAACTGACGGCCCTTTCCAAATCCTTATTTCAAACGCCCCGCTTGCAAAAGAAAGCCAAACCTAGGGGCAGCGAGGACTGCAGCCTGGGGGGCTCGGGGGAAGATGGACGTCCCGTGGCTCGGCTGCCTTGGCGGGAGCTCTCCCGGCACGTTGGCTACTCACAATCTTTCCGCGTGGCCGCGTCGGGGAGTGGCGTGGCGAGGCTGAGGGTGCTGGACACGCTGGCACTGGCGCTGTCCAGGCTGCTGCCGAGGTGTAGCCGCCTCATGTGCCGCACGACTGCCGTGGCATTGAACGCTTGCTGGAGAGAAACGGCAAGAAAGGAGCCGAGGATAAAAAAAACAAAAATAAATTGGCAGTGGAAGGGTTACCGGTGCTCCTCTCCTGGATGCTCAGAGTGTCAGAAGGGAATAAGCCTGTCTTTCAAATTTTTCCTGAATTCTAAACTAGTAAGTGCGTTATCAAACCTTCGTTCTCCTAGAGCTCAGCTGGGACGCAGCAGCCTACAGGAAAGTAATGTTTGACAAATCCACCCATGCCCTGACGTGCATTTCTTCACGTCCCTGTGTGGTGCTGACCCAACTCCACCAAAAAACACGGGTTTAGCTTTAGCTATGGGCAACCTGGCCCCATTTCTCATTTGGAACTTGGCAAACACCATCCTGTATAAAAGGTCCTGCAGGGTCATTTAACCTAAGCCTGGACCAACCATTTTGACCACCATTTTGGGCCACAAAAGCACCACCCCGCCACGGCTGTACGGGAGAGCTGTGTGTCAGTGTCACCCCTCAGGACAGGTCACTTACTCTCCATTTGCTTTTCGCAAAGTTCTTCCGGATCTGAGCGCTGACTGACTCGTGGATGTTTTTGTTGAGTGCTGTATCTCCAGCGATCCTGAAATGGACATAGCAGACACATTTTCAGACATCTCTTCCTGCCCTTGAATAGTCTTACTTTTTCCCCTCAGCAGAGAGGTGGCTCCCAGGTGTGACTGCACCTGCAGTGACAATGATTTCATTCACAGGTGGGCTCAAACCTCCCACGGCTGTCTCTGCTGGCAGCTGTGGTGGAAAATCTGGGGCAATAAAAGCCAGTGTAGATAAGGCACGTAAGTCTGGCAGCTACAAAGAGGTATGGGCTGATTTAGTTGGTGCACTGCTGCTTTCTATCACCATTACAGCCGCAGATGAAAACATTCTACCTTTTTTTTTCTTTACATCCAAAGACTTAATATCAACAGGCTGAGACTACTTTTAGTCTCAGCTATGCAGAAGCTTCCAGAACCACTCCAACCTGTCCAGTTTCTGTTTGCACTGGAGATTTCCCTGCCACCCTGCAATATACATAGTCATTCATCATGATTAATGTAGATTTACAGTAAAGCAGAGACATGGACACTCATTGAAGCACCACAGGCTGCACAAAGAGCTTAAGCTGAGCAACATTTAACCTAAACTAATTGATTGGTCTGGCATAGTTTCTTTAACAGATAAAGATACATTCAAATCTTCACTAAACTCCTTTACTTCAAGGGAATTTTATTGATTCATTTAACTCCTGGAGGCATGAGATCTGTTGGAAGAGCAGGCATTGCAGTGAACTGATGTTGGGCCATGTGCTGGGGTAATTGGTGCTATCTAATGTAGGTGACGCTTTGTATGTTGCATGTGATACTTTCAGAAATCAATTTTTCAGCCACAGTGTAGAAAAACAATGTGCATTAGAAATAAAAAATTGTAAGAAATTTAATAATCCATCAGGACCAGGGTCTTCCAGTCTGGGGAGCTCCAACAGTATAATCAGAAGGTCTGGGGGACTCAGCAGTCATCTAGTCCTTCTGCCCACCCCAGCTCTGTCAAAATAATTTTGACAAATATTTGACAGACCAGTCCCTAAAGATCTCCAAAAGATGGAGACTCCTCAGGAAACCTATTCCAGTGCCTCACTATCTCCTAGAAGACACGGAAAATAGTTTATTCCTTTTGTCTTTGAAGCATCCTTTCACATATTTGAAGACTGTTATCATGACTTCTCTCAGTCTTCTCTTCTCTAGACTAAACAAACTGATTCTTTCCCTGCTTCTTCATAACTCATGTTTTCTAATCCTCTGATCTAGTGAGCTCCTCTGGACTTTCTCCAACTAGTCCATGTCTTCCTTTGAGGGCAGCACCCGAACTTTCTGTTTTCCAACTAAGGCAGCAGAATGGCAGCACTGCTTTATGCTTTTAAAAGACAAAACTCTGCTTACATACCCCAGCCTGCTGCTTCCATTTATGTGTCCCGTGCATTGGAGACACCCCTTTCACTTTGCCCAGATCATTCCAAACTGTAACCCTGTTCTTCTAAGGACATGCTACAGAATTTCCTGGTGGGAATGCAAACCACTAGTCAGAGTCACTCCAAAATGTCACGAGTACTCTGCTCTGTCCAAGAACATCTCCTTGGTGAAGGCAGATGCCCTCAACACACACCAGCTGGGAGCACTGGCTGCCTCACTACAGACCTCAGAAGAAGCTACATGCCAAACCATCCCTTCAGTAATTGATCAAAGAGACCAAGACAGAAAATTCACTTACACTTGCAAAGGACATTTTTTCCACCAAAGCTAATGACGCATTTTGCTTTACAAACAAGTTGGTTAAAAATTTCTGTAAGAACAGATCCTGTTTCCCACCTGTCAAATCTTATTTTGGAAACATAGATAGAAGAAGTTCTTGGGGCATGATGCCAGCTTGCCAGCTCTTCCAGAAGATTCTTCTTGCCAGTTTCCACAAGGATTTGAAAATACTTTTTTGACATATGAAGTTTTTGATTTGGCATGTAGCTCCAATATGGGCTATAATTTTTATTACTACTATTTTTAGTTTAGAGATCATTTTTTGAAATGCTGGTGTTTTCAATAAGAAACTACTACTTCCAATAAAGCCTTATGGTTCACAAACTACCTTCTACCACCCATAACTCTATGATCACTTTGCAATTCTTGTAATTCCAGGGAAAAAGGTCTTGGTATTTGGGTGTTCTCCAGATGAGCAGAATAGTATTTGTCTACTTCACAAGGGGATGGACAGACATCCTCTGAAGCCCTCAGATGCTACAGCAGTGGAATCATCCTACACCTTAGGTCTCTTCAGCAACATTAGCACCTTGCAGATGATAGTTTCTAGTCAAGAGAAAAACAGCAGCACTGCTGGGGCTAATTCAGTGCAGCAGGAACTGTTCAGACACGTGCTGGCATGCTGAACGGTGTGGCTCAGAATGCAGCCTCAGCTGCCAAGGTCGGGAGTGGGATTGATCTCCAAGCTCCTTTGAAGAGCTACCCTGTTAATCCTGCAGTGCTGTAACACGAGCGCTGTGCTTTAGGACTGTATTTTGCACTTGGAGGATTTCGTAACTTTTATGGAATACTCGTGGTGTTATAGTGTTTATAGTATAGTTTTACTTCTAGGAAAACAAGAGCAATGTTATCATCCCTTTGTTGGTGGCGCTTTGCTGGAGATGTGAGGGTTTCAGAAGGCAGAAAAGATGGAGGTGAGCAGGGAGAAGTCACATGTTTGGTACCCTCAGCTGGTAGGTATGAAAAATCAGATATGCTTTGGGCACACAGACCTACTCTCTGGTGGGTATCATGAGCATCCTCACAGTTGTAACAAATGTATTTAATCATGAACTCTAGATCCCTTGCCAAGAAGAGAAAGAATGAAATTAATAGATACTGGGTTTAGTGCATTTATATTTTTCCCTCCATATTTCCCTAACTCTCAAAGTCCACAGGCTATAAACAATCTCATTNCCTTCCTTCCCCTCCTTCCCTTCCTTCCCTTCCTTCCTTCTCTTTCCCTGTCTACCACAACATATACTTTGCCTCAAAATCAGCTCCATTTTCACAGAAAAACTGCAATTAACTTGAGCTAACCAGACTGATGCATATCTAGTCCTGAACAATAGTTTCTGGCTTTGCAGTTAACTTTGAAGTTGACTATGTCAGCACTGAAATTTTTTTTTTTTTTAACCAGCTGTAGTACTTGGCCCAGTAAAGGACATTGCTTCTACCTACCACACACATATGCAAAAATAAAATTCAAGAAATCAAAATAACGCATCATCTGTTATCCTGCTGAGCATCACCCAGAACCAAGCAAGCACTGATTAGTCTAAATAGAACCTGGATTTTCTCTCAGGATCCCATTTTGCAGCACCTGAAAGCAGCTGCATCCTAACAATGTTTTGGGTGAACTTCATGTTGAAGCTGGTTTTACATCCAGTTGTAAATATGTAACTGTCTTAATGCACAGGATTGGATACCAAGAGACCAAGAATGATGGCTCCCCATTCCAAACACATCCACTGAAGCCAAGAAGGGTATTTCTCATGGATAACCATAACAATTCTAATTCTGCACTAATCTAATGATCAAATATTGTTTCATAGTATCTAATTTATTTCAGCTCTCTAGCTGACTTCAAACTTATCACACCAATTTATCTGGCCATACCACTTCTAAGCTTTGAGAGGAACCTCCAACAAAGACAAAACCAGCAAATTTCCTTTTGGACAGTTCTTCATTAGCATGCTGCAAGCAAATGTCTCTCTCATCCTCCCTGCCCACAAAGGCAGGCAGAGCCTTTCATCTACCATTGTTTTCTGAACCTTCCTTCTGAAGGCAGCCAACTCAAATGCTGCGCTGGCCAAAAAGTTCTTGGAAATACTCCTGAGTATGATGACAGGAAACATGGAGTTAGCTGTAATGGATAATGCTGAGGGATCATAACTCTTCTATATGTACACACAGACACACACTCACACACACCCGTGCATGAGTATAAATATACACATACACTGTATCAGTGATGTTCCAAAATAAATAGAGTGCAGGGATGAACTTGATAAGAGTTTGATTTAATGTTGTAAACATCAGCAGTTCCCTTCAGGAAGGCCTTTTCACACTTCAAACAATATTGTCTGAGAACTGAGCTCTTTGTAAACTATGTCCTTTCCCTGGGTGAAAATTCTTATCTGGCTTGTGCTCTCTGGCACATAATAAACACTTGGAGTCACGGTCACAATTTGCAGATGCTCAGTCCTTGCCAGGGCTTTGTGACTCCTCCGTGATGGCGTGGCTGGACATTGGCACATCCCAAGGATCCTCTCTCCCTTTGCACAAGCAGTGGGGGAAGGCCAGGATCACACTCCTACTGCAGACACTGGGGTCTAACTGGTGTCACAAAATCCTTCTCCCTTCTAAAGTCTGTGTATTTACAATCTCTGTAAGGAGGCAATTAATCCTTTAATTTAGATGTTCCAAATTGCCTTTGATGCCATAAGTGCCTTCAGCACACAGCTTTAAATCCCATTTAGGCTCACTTGGTTAATGCATAAATTTAAAAAAAAAAAATTTAAAATTAATGGCAGCTCTTTTAACTTCAATATTAGCTTCCTAACTGTTGGACTTTGTCCTCACCCTCTGAGCACTGTTTTCTTTCCCTCTGATCTGAGCTTGGAGGCTGAATTTAGTTCTGCAGGACCTAATTTGACCTGATGGGGAGCACACTTTGGTAATCTTTGTGGGTCCCTTCCACCTCAGGATATTCTATTTTTCTAATAGTCTATAGCTGGAAGAAACAGGTCCTCAGGTTTCTGCTGCTGCTCCCTAATCACTGTAGACTGAGCTACTGCCCTAAACAGGATGTGGGCTCTGACATGGAAATATATTTAATAAACTTAATTGCTGTCTTTAATATGAGCCAGGGAAATATTAAAATGTATCAAGCTGCAGCAAAATCACCCCATTCTTTTGTTACCTTCATTATCCATGTCCTTTTTGTAAAGTCACAGTGGGAAAAGCTAAGCAGAACATTGCACCTTTGCAACACACCATAAAAAGTGCAAACCTCCCTGAAAGATACATTATAAAATAAATAACTTTTCCAGTGGAAAAGAAACTGGAGAAATCTGTATAAATGGACACGCAGGGGTGGAGTCATTATACCAACAAGTCTCACATATTGCACTGTTTCTGCTACCATACTTCACTGCAATTATTAGCCTCCTTTTCTGCCAGCTCTGAGTTTAACATGCCATCCCCCTACCAAGGCCATTTGATTATAAATAGCAAGACATCACGTAAATGCAGGCATGGGGTGAGCAGATACACTGCAGAAAAGTGGACCATTGGGAAGAAGTATTGGCTTTTTTTAGGGTCTGATCCTGTGCAAACATTTAGTCATGCAAATAGCTGCCTATCCTGGAGCAGCTTCCCAAAATTCAAAGATATTATGAATCTTAAAGGCACAAATGTAACGTCTTGCAACATCCAGTTCCTGCAAGCCCTGTTTGGAAGGTTTTAATGAAAACAGGGTGATTAAAATAAAAGGTGTGGTTTAGAATCAGTTTGTTCTTCAAATAGTACATATTGAAACAACAAGATCTCACGGCCAGGTAGCCATGTCATGCACAGCTAACTACTATTAGCGCAGTAAGATTATAATATATGTGTTAATTATTCATGATTTGATAGATTTCTTCCTAATTTGTGAAGATCCAAATTATCTGATACAGCAGAGGAAGATTNTATATATATAATTATCTACTGTTTGCACAGTAACAGTGACCCAGGGAGACCTGTGTTCTGCTGGTGAAACAAAGAGACAAACCCCAGCTCTCACTGAAGTCTGGCAAAACTCCCGTTAGCCTCAGTGGAATCAGCATTTCTCTTCGTGAGAACTCTAGGGTTCAAAGATGCTTCTCCAGTTATGTTGCTTGTGCAGACAAGAAAAAATACCTTTTATGAGATGCCATCAAGGGCTGCTCGCAGCACAAGCACTCTGCAAAAGCATATAATTGATGGGATCACTTCAGCCTGCTCTGATCATCTCTTCTCACTAAGCCAAGAGTCTTCTCTGCCTCTGCCCTTCTGCTAACACGCAGGGAAGATGCTCTCTTGGCACTAAGGAAGGTGATGTAAGGGGGATGGGTGCAGAAAAGGGTGTGGGATGATACAAAAGCTGTGGGTCTCTCTCTCTGCTGGCTGCACATGTGCACCCCTGTCAACAGCTGCTGCAACACTGCATGCAACCATGAGGGAGAGGAACTCCAGCCTGGAGCTGTTGGAGACTTCAATAGGCCCAGGCTGAGAGAAGGACACAGCTGACCAGGGAGCAAAGCACAGAACTCTTACTCCTCCACTGAAAAAGCCTTCCCTCCCTTCTAGGAGAAGGAAAGGATGTCACTGCCACAGATTTAATGGCGAGAATGAGAAAAGAAATAGTAAAACCCTCACTAGTTCCTGACATAAGGAATCTGGGTGGAAAATGCTCCTTGAGAAATGCTTTAGCAAAAGGAGATCCTATCACTAACTCCAAAATAACATCTGGGTGAGCAGCCATGATTATCCAAAAAGGCATTTATCACTACGGGATCCAAACCCTCCAAAACAATTCACCACACAGCTCTCCAGAGAGGTCTGTAACTACAACATCCACATGACAGGAAGCTTTTCAGAGCAAGGGGGAATGAGACACAGAGTGTTGCTCATGAGCACACTGGGGAGGACAGAGGCACATCTGAAGCCATAGCTTTGGGATCCTCCACGCTTTGCTTTCAGTACAAGTGTCCTGTAATCCCCTGGCACGTGTTGTCTCTGTGTCAAAGGGATCCAGGATCTGGGGTGGAAATATGGTGAATATTGTCAGCCTCCCTTCTGCAGTGCCATTTGCGTGTCTGACATTTCAAAGGCAGATCCTGAGCTGTGCCAGGAGCCACGTCAGAACCTGAAATCTTGAAAATGAACCACTGGATGGCAAAGTCAGCCTGGCAGAAGAAGACCCTTTGCCACAGAAATGGGGAAAAACCTTTTTTGGGGGTTGTTTTTGAATGGAAGATTGGATTCTGTGGAAAATGGTACAAATTATGTAGCAGTCTGCAAGTTTCCACTGGCCCTTGGCCATGACATGCAAAAGAAAAAAATAAAACCACACAAAAAGAGGAATGAAAACACTTTTTATCATTTTGTTCCTTTCAGAGGGCCCAGAAGCTGTGTGTACTACAAATGCCACATTTCCTTGTTGCACTCCAGCCACCAACACAGATGTAGCTGGGCCAGAAGCTGGATGCTTACATTTTGCGTATCTTGGATGTAAGATTTTGGAAAATTTGTCTCTGAGTTGTGCAAATGGTCACCTCATTCCCTACTGGGAGTTGCATTCCCATTGTTTATTCTGTATTCTGACTTGTTTCATTTCTCAAGGCCCCGGTCAGTATCATTTAGAACCAGTGTGGGATTTGTTTTCATCTCTCAAAAGTGGGATTTCGTTTCTCAAATTTCCTTTTTGTCACACAGACAATACAAAAGGAAATGGCATTTAGGCCAATTGTGATGGTATAGAAACAGAGTCTATGCTCACCCGGGGTGAAAATGTCATGCCATTAACTCTTTTCTGTTGCAGTTATTATACAACAAAAATAATGCCATTGTTTATATAATGTCCTCTGCCCTAAAAGAGTTACATCCAGAGCCCATGTGTGGGTGCAGCTGGTAGTGTGGGATGATGCTCTCAGTCACTCAGGGCTGGTCAAAAGTACATGAGTCACCCTTGTTCCAACAACACAAACCTTGGGCAATGTTGGTGAAGCCACTCACATGCAAAGGCATCGTTTAACTTAAAGCACTTCAATCATTTTGGCACATCCCACTGCTGCACTACAGTCAGCATACATAATTCAGCATTTTGCTAATCCTTAGCACAGGTTGGTGCATGAGATTAAAGTCCATTACAGTTCTGCAGGAAAATCTGGAGGACAAAGGCAGGGGTTGTAAGAATAAAAGCACAGAGTTATGTAGCAGAGGTCAGTATAATATGTGACAGATAAACAGCTTCCACGTGAATGTAAAAAGGTGCTCAGTGTCCTGATGAGCAGTAAGTGCTGCTTACCAAGGGTGGCGTGCTGCTTGTTCACAGGTGTATCTTTTATTGGGGTCCTTCTCCATCAAATTCCGAATGAAGTCTTTAGCTGAAAAAAAAAAGAAAAGAATGATTGACAGCAATCGAGTTGATGCCCAGTTCTGCTGCCACACGATGAGCCAACAGCACTGATCAGGCTACCAAGTGCCATCTGGCCACTGCACAAGAAAACACCCCTGGGTCATTTGTCATTTATTAGTATAGATAAACCAGAGTGACATAGGACCAAATCCAAGCCATTTAGTGAACCAGATAAAAGCTGAAGGCATCTACTCCTGCAGGTATATTTAGGAGTGGGATGGGTAATTCAGTCAGCAGAGTACAACTCTGCCAGCTCCTGGGCAACTGGTCAGCCACGTGCTGCATCTTCTCAGTGGTGTGAACGTGGCCACGTGCACTGGATGTGCTGGTCAGCTGAGAGGAGAGGGAGGAGGTCAGATGCCACACTAAGAGGAGCTTCACATCGCTCATTCCAAGCAGTCACACACATGGACAGCTGTGAGGACATGTTGCCTATTAAAGAGGAATTTAGCCAGGAAAATGGACTCCCTGGAGCAGGAGGCAGTGTGTTTTTAATCGACACTATAATGGAATGAACGGAGATTGCAGCGTGGCGTGCGTCCAGCACTTTCAGGGCAGTGTAGCTGAAGGAGCCACAGCAAAGCCAAATATGGCAGGAAAATCTTTGTGTTGATTTAGGTGATGGACTTTCCCTCATGAGGCAGAAGGGTCTGCCAGCAGACCTTTGTATTTTCTCAGAAAATCCTTATTAGTTTAAAAAAACTACTCATCACATATACTTTTGAGCAATCCATCACAATGATATCTGGACTGCAGATGTAAGCAGCATAAAATGTTGCTCTGTGTGAAGATAAGAGAATATATAATAATCTTTACAATAAAAACACTCAATTTTTATCTCCCCTGCCTCAATCAGTAGCACTAATAAATTAGAAAACTGCATTTATAGGGATATTTTTGCATGATGGAATATTCCTAGAATTCATTTGTTCTTCTGCATGAAGCAGCAGATGTTTCCCTGGGTTGGACAGAGCAATGACACTGAGCTTGGGTGACCTCTTGGAGACTACACAGTGTGTCAGGGACATGTGCAGGTGCAAGGCTGGATGTGCCCTGCTGTCACCCCCAGACACAGACCCACACCAGAGCCAGAAGCCCTTAGGAACATCTGCCTGTAACACATTTGGTGGATCTGCCCCTCTGCCAGGCTGACTGGAGCAGGGACAGGTGGGTACTACAGGTTAAATGTCTCCTGCACTGGGTGGGGAACATCCACCCACACGGACAGTCCTTCCAGTTTCTGGATCTTCTCACCTGCCTCATTTGAAAGCCATTAATTTATTGCATTTTTGCTGCACAGACTGAGGACTTGCTTTAGAGCTGCAGTGAAGTGTCAGCAACAGAGCCAAACTCATTTGCCATCTTATTATTAATGACACATTAACAATCTGCTTTTCATTAGGACTCAATGAAGAAATTAAGCTGCTTTTTCTTCTTGGGACAGTCTTCTGCCATCTTTATCTGCTGTTTGAGCTATGTTTTAGTGCTTTGTGTGTGACTGGGCAAAATAGTACCTAATTTGTCTGCTGTAGAAACAAGCTCCCATGACTGTTTGAGCCAAAAGAAAGGCACATTCCCACTGGTGTTCAGTTAAAAAGATGTCTGCACATGATGGAGGGTGCATTTTCATGCCTGGGCGGGATGTATGCAATAGGCACACGTGCATGCATGGTTGTTGCAATTTAAGGAGCAGTAGCTACTCACCAGACTCGGAGATGTCATCCCAGTATGGAGAGTCAAACTCATACTCTGCCTTAAGGATCTGCTCAAAGAGTTTGGAGTCATTTTCATCATAGAAAGGGGGATATCCACAGAGCCTAGTGGGGAACAAGAAAAGAGAGAGGTGACTACTGGACCCATCTCTGTCCAGAAGGTAAGAAGGAGGGAGGGAGAAGAAGGAGAAACTCTCACTTAACACTTGCCCCAGTAAGTTTTCAAGCAGGCAAGTGATACCATGGGATAAGTTTCTTCAGGGACGTGTAAACCCACTTCTGAAGATTGGCACTAGCCTGGACAAGGTGGAATTCTGCCTGCAGACCTGGTGCTGTTGACCCCATGCTGACCCATGCAGATATCCTGGCCTCTTTCTGCATACTTTTGAGTGTTTAACCAGAGGAACAGTTTTATTACTACGCAGACATGACCCCTGCATCCTCTCCTGTACAAGTACTGAGAGGAGGTGCAAAGCAGGACAAGGAGTCCTGCAGAGCTTTCAGGCAGAAGGCAGAATGCATGTGCAGGACGTGCTTGGCTCTGTGTCCCCAGGCACAGCGAGGAGGATGCCCAGGAGCCCATCCACCTCTGCAGCAGAGCTGCACATGGACCTGCTGCTACTGCTGCAGACCCAGGGAGAGCCTCTCCCTTTCTCACCCCTGCAAGTGACTTTGCTGACCACATCCAATTGCCTGCCTTGCCTGAGGCTAACAACAGTCCTGTCCTGGTTTTCAGTGTTTAAAGTCAGACTTCTAAGAAAACCTAGCCCCAGGACAAGCAGGACATTGAACATTATTTGCCTCCTTTGAGCGAATACATTCAGGGTGTGCCCTCCCAGTGCTGCAGAGCAGGACAGCCACAGTGCTGGACGTGGGAAAAGCACATCTAGCACTGCATTAAGCCAGTGCAGTGATAAAACTCGTGTGCCAGAGATCCCTCACACCCAGCTGGTGCTGCAGGCAATATTCTGTCTCATTCTGCACAGACATGCCAGCAGAGACGGTCCTTCTTCAAGTTTTAACAGCAATGTTGCAAAGTGCCAGATTTACCTCTGAGGCCGGCTCGAGGTTTTAGCAAACCTATCCTGCTCAGAGTTAAACAGACTTTCCTGCCTCTGTGTAGAGATGATACATTTTTTTCCTCTTATCAGGAAAAAAATGGTCTGTGGTCTAAATCATTCTTTCACATACTTTGCTGGTATTGAAATTATCTTTTTCCTACAGTTTTTTTTAGCTCTGAGTCAATCCACCTCAATAAAGTATTTAATTGGAGAGAGCCAGCCATTACAAATAGACTGTAGATCTAGCTCAGAAGCAACAACAGAGCAAGGGGGAGAAATAGCAAGAAATGAAATACTTGAGTTATTTATAACCCAAAGCCAGCCGGCTGCCCTGGAGGTTATTTGAACCAACTCAACACTTGAGGGTGAAAGGAGCAATGTTTTGTTAGCTCTGAAGAGCCAGTGCTTGATAAATAATTTAAATACTGAGTGAGATGTTGATCTGTGTCACATCCACACTGACCTGGGAGAACTCTACTGAAATTTGCAGCATGATAATGAACCCTCTGTGGTTTAGATGAACCAAAAATCTCTCTATCTCAGAGAGGAGATGAGCCAGTCCTCACTTGTGTCCCACTGGATGACTGACATTATCAAAACCAGTGAGATAACCTCATTCCAGACAAGTGTGTATGGCCAGAGCAGGACTGTGCACCTACTTAATGGGCACGTGAGGCTGTGTGCTCCTGTGTGAAACCCTGTGGGGCAGGTGCTGTATGAGAAGGGTCTTTAAAAATGCTGAATTTAAGCAAATGCCAAAAGTCCACCATGTACACGGACAACAGAGGAAAAGCATCTGGTAGCTTAATGAAGAAATTGGTCCCACAATCAGTGTCCAGCTCTATAGTTATCTGCGAAGAGCTTATAAATTAATTGTTTTAGTATAATAATTAGCAGTACTCACATCCCACAGTCTTGGGGCGGGATGCACACAAACTGATTTTCACCTTCCTCTTCTTTTGTCACAACCCTCAAGATTTTGGCTGCTTTCCTGAGGGGATATGATGGAGCTGACAGCACCAGCACTGCAACTGGTAGGATGAGCACTGAGGCAGAGATGCCCAGGTTGGAGAAAAAAAATGCCAAACCAAGCCAAACCAAACCAAACCAAACAACAACAATAAAAAAAACCCCCAAAAAAACCCCAAAACCAAAACCAACAACAACAAAAAACCAACCTAAACCAACCATTTGAAGCCATTGCTCTGTCCCCTTTTTCCTGTGAGACTCAGGGGGCTGCAAGTAAGAAGTCTGACAGCTCTTCATTAATTTCTTGCCTTCCTCAGCACTTTCCTTAGACAAACCCAAAGTGCTCCCATAAAGCATTTTAAGGCGAGCAGACAGCGCTGTGCATGCTGAGGCACTGGCAGGCTGCTCTGGAGAGAGAAATAACTCTCTTCAAATGTGCACTGTACTAATTACCTTGGCAAAGGTACAAGAACACAAGTTAGGACTGCTGTGATTTATACACACTCATGGCAGCAAAAGGTGGGAGCAAAGTGCTGAGCAGCACACAGCTGGAGGGTAACAACCCTGCAAGGGGGGAGCACAGAGACACGAGTCCCAGCAAGACCCCCAGCCTCTCCAGAGCCTTTCAATCCAGCTCCTCTGCATGGATTGAGTATCTACACTGGGGAATCAGCCTCTGTGTCCAGGAGGTCACTGCATCCCGTGTTGATGCATAAGGAGAGATAGGGTCATGCAGGAGGGCACCAGAATTGCCAGGAGATGGGCACAGGGCACAAAGCAGCCTCTTTTGGCACAGCTTTTCCTTTGCTAGGAAGAGGTTGAGAAGCATTAGTTGCTGCTGCAGGTCATGGGCAGGGAGGTCTCCCCAAATCAGCCCCTCTCCTGAGAGTCCAATGAGCACAGGGCCAGTGCTGATCCTGGCTTGGCCAGGGATAGGATGAACCCTCTGCATAGGGGCATTCAAGGATATTCCTCTGGGAGGCAAAGCAATGAGGACCTACACCAGAAAGTGAGAAGGGAGCAAGCCCTGTAGGTCAGAAGAGGTGGCATGTGGGAGGGGAACACTGGGGCACCCTGGCACAGGGATGGGTTGAGAGCCAAAATACGGCTCCTTGTATTTTATGTACAGCCTTGCTGTCCTTTCCCTTAAAAACAGAGCTTAGGAAGACATGGAAGTTTTAATGATACTTAAGGTTTAACATTATTGGCTTTGCAGAAGGGATGGGAAAGCCCCAGAAAATCAGCCTATCTTGCAATTTATGGCTGGAGGAAATCTTGCTGGACTTCCAGCAACTGGGCCACTTTCCAAAGACCATAATGAGTTTTTTGTTTAATTCTTAAAAAATCAAAATCCCACCGACTTCAGTTCCATCTGCTGGGACATTTCTGTGTGAAAAAAATGACCTCATTATCAGAGGTTCTGCTGCTTTTCTTCAGATATGCAGAAATGCAAAAATAACCCCTCTGTCTTCGATGTGAAAAAATCCTGCACTGTCCTGGGGGAGTTTCAGGCAGCTATTAGTTGTCATCATTTTCTTGCAGTTTCACCAAATAAAAGGTTTTCAGAATTATTTAGCAATCTTATCACATAAGCCACTGATATTACCCTTAACTCCTATTCCCAGTCTTGCCATAAAAATAATAGGATGCAGATAAGAAAAACACAGGTGGATGTACAAGAGAAAGATTTTGCCAGAAGTCATTTCTAAAAGTGATCCTGAGAGCACAAGAGGAATGGCAGGAACATCGTGTCCTCACCAGGCAGAGAAAGCAAACCCCTGCAAGCTCCCATTACATATCAGGGGTGATATTAGAGGCTAAATAACTCATTCAGATGGTCAGTGTCCAGTCTGTAACACAAGAGGCCCCAGGGTTAGTTTTACAAACAATTTTACAGTTAGATTAAAACAAGGAATTCAGTAAGTGCTCAAAGACCTGAGATGTATGGTGTGGGAAGTCATCCAAATGCTATTTATAGGGATAAACACATGTATTTCTTCTGTATATTTTAGGAACAGTCCCTCATATGACACTGGTGCCCCCACAATGTTGTGGATAAGGCACAGCACAGGGAATCACAGGCAAATTAAGAAGCAAGCAATGAGGAATGATCATTTGGCGTTGTTTTCCCAGTGTTAGCTGAGTTTTCCCGAGCAACCCAAAATGCCTGTGTCCTCTGCCACCACTGTTTCTCCTTCCAGTGCTGAACAAGTAAGTTATTCCTCACTTTTTTTGCTTAGGCTTGTGTGTGATGTCAAGCAGGCAAAATGACTGACCACTTTTTCCCAATGGATGATTCCTAGGGTGATGGTGGAAACTTTTTTGGCATAATATACTTTGCACTGTCCCTGGTTAATCCTTCCACACAAACATCACTGATGATTCATGCACATGCACTTGAAAATCAAGAGCAGCTCAGCAGCAAAGTGTGAAAGTATGATCCAAGATTTATCTCCAGATAGGCGATTGTTTATAAACAAGAACAAACAGTGAATAGAAACAGAAGAAAATTCAAGGCAAAATGTGTTTCACCTAGTGCAGAAGACTACGAATAACCAGGGGCTGAGGAAGAGCATTCTGTGCCCTAGCTTCTTTTCCAGCTTCAAAACATGCTTTTCTATTTTTTGCATAAATTAACCTAATCTCCTCTATATAGAGTATGCATGTGATCAGTATTTTAGTTCCCCAAGCTTTTATAATTCCTTATCTGACCCAGAAAGGTCCCAAATCCAGCTGCTGGGAATCCAGTGAAGTCTCCTGCTCTTCTTATACTTTATATTTTTAAGCTGGACATATTATCAAAACTAGCTTGTGATAAGCAGAAGGCGGAGCTCAGCAGTGAGGCTGTTTCAAATTGAGAACTACTGCAACTGGAATAACAGGAAACTTCAGGCTCTAAAATGAGTTTTTGTGAATAATGACTTCTCACGCGAAAGAGGTTTTGAGAAAAACTCCACTGTAATCTGGCTGTCATTAATGAGAAGCAATAGAGACTGGCACTGACACAAAGGTATTCTTTCCCGAGATATTCTTGCATATCATGGAAACAAGTATTTCTCTACAGCACCCGTGCCACAGAAACACTTTGTTCTCCCAGTGTCATAAACTGAGGGCTCTCAAGTCAGGCTGAGCTTGGGTCTGGAGGCACTTAAACCACTTGCAGTAATATTAGCTCAAAGCATCTTCAATTTATGTCTGGCTTCTGTGTTGGTTTCCTTTGAGTTTCCATCTTCTTAAATGACAACAATCTGTCCAGAGTGGCAGTGAGGATCTGTGGGAGAGGTGAGGAGGTGAGGCAGGACTTTGTGCTTGGATTGCCTTATGCAAAAATGCATCTCCAAGTGGTTTAGGTATGTGCAAGTAGCTCCAGCTTTGCAGGTTGTGGAGTTGGAAATGGCATATCTGAATGGGTGCAGCTACATATTGCAGCTAATTACTCCTGGTCAGGGCAGGTTTAACTCCCAGCATTTCCCAGGTCCTTGTGCTGCTAGTCTTTGTGCCATGTCACTCTGGGAGCCCCCACTGGCACTGCTACCTCTGGTGGAGTGGCACTGCTGAGACCACAATCCCACACGTTAAACCTGTGCCCATCACTGGTGCCATCAGACACCCCCCAGGGCTAATTCCCTCCAGCTTAGGGAAGAAGGACCCTCCTCCTTTCTCTCTTTTTACTGTATTCCAGACATTTATTTTCTTAAGAGACCACATCTGCAACTCCTGGCTATTCTTGGAAGCAAGGATGAGATCCAGACCAAGACTAGGACACGTGAGATGTGGGCCCTGCGTTTCCGAGATCACATTGCTCTCAGCAGAGATGGAGTCAAGGCAGGCTGGAGAGTGATGTAAATGTACCACAAAGCAGATGAATCCACACAGTGAAAGCAGGGCTCTGAGCAGGGGGCAGGGTGTGATCCAGTCACCTCAGCATGAGCATCTGGTGCTATTTGACATGGCCCACGGTCCCCGGCTTGGATCCATCTGCTTCTCTAGAAGGAAGGTCTCTGCAATGCATTACATTTTCCAAATCCATGTGGCTGCCCTGGACCCCCCAGCTTGGCAGTAAATGTGCAAGTTTAGGCAGCTGAACAGCCCACCTTGGTGAAGTGGCTGCCTGCATCCACTCAGGCTGGGTTGAGGTGCCCAGTGACTCTGGAGAGGGTGACGTGCACAGGGCTCCTGATGCCATGGGCTGTGGGGGGCTAACCAAAGGGAGCCCTGGAGTGCTGTTGACTGCTACAGGAGCTGAAGAATGTGGCTTACACTTTGAAAGAGCTGGTTTGGTCTCAGACCCAATCCCACCCAAGCTGTAACAGTCTGGCAAAGACATTAACAGGCTCCTTCTACAGCAATGCATTATTGCCTCTTATTTGGGCTGTACAAAATACAAATCAAGACCTTATTACCTGAAGCACAGAAACCCTGAAAAGGTTTCCTTGTACTGCAAGGAGAAATACATAAAGGCTCATTCTTACAGAGATGATTTAAGCCTTCTGGGTTGGGAAATCTCTGTATAGCGAATTGGGAATTTAAATTTGAGGAGTGTGCATGCCTTGCTCGACAAGCTGAGCACATGCTGATTTGGAAAACAGAGCAGGAAACAGAGCTGACCCTTGCAGAAAGAGCAGCCTTCCTTAGGAAGGGGAAAAGATTATGGAAGAGATTAAAATCTTCCACCTGTTGAAGAAGCATTCATGAACTGGGTGTGGAGGACACATTGCTTAGCACTGTCTCACCCCTATTCCTCAGCAAGACCCGTGAAAGCAACAAGTGAAAAAAGACCACAGGTCTGCCAGCACAAAAGACCTTTGGTGCATGAGCCATTGACACGTGGGACTGACAACCTGGAGGAAAGCAGAGCCAGGTTTATCTCCAGGCAGCCAGATGCAACAGTTCACAGCCCCTTCCATGGGCTGCCAGATGGACTCATATTTTCACGGTGGATATTTGGCAATGAACTGAACCCAGGCAGTGGCTGAGCCTGGATGTGAGGCAGAGTAGTGCTATCTCCCACCTGCATCCTCCTTTTCCCACTCTCTGAAGCTGGTACTCAGCAAAGTGCTAAAGGAGCATCAGAAAAGACTCCAGCTGAGTCCTGCCATGGCTGGCAAGGACTGACACTGTCAAAAATCCCAACCCCTGGGACTTCCATGATCAAATTTGCTTGTGAAAAAAGGTGACTTTGAGTCAGTGTACAGCATCCTCATCTAAAAGAGCACTAAGGAATGGTTTCTGAAGCAGCCTCCATTTTGGCATATCTGTACTCTTGCACAGTGCTGTAGTAGGTCCCACTGGGCTTAGAAACAAAGTCAAAATCAGCACTGTTGATTTTTGCTTTGTTTAGCAAAAGCTTTTTGCATCCTGCTATTGATGGCTGCTCCAAGAGAAATCAATTTCCATGTAAGTTTTGTACTCAACACGTTTTCAAAAGAGCCAGTCATAAAACTAATGTTTTCAGGCAGGATTTTAGTTTAAATAACTAAACACACATGCAATAAACAAAGTCGCCTTCCTATACTATGTAATATAAAACCTCCCTGTTTTGGGTAGTGTATAAATTATGCAAATGTAATGCAAATGCAAAGAATGAACATTGCACAGAGTGGATAGCACAGCAATGAGGTATGTCCTGGCAAAAATAGTTCTACAGCAACATCAAAAAGTTATTCATGCTGACAAGCCATGAAATGTCTGCATAAGGAAAAAGGGAACAAAGTAGGAATGCATTAATGCTGTGCCTCATTGGAGCTGCTTTTTCCTTCAGCCTTGTATAACTGTGACAGTTGTGTAAAAGGGAAAAGTAAAAAATAATAAAGCAGTGATCATGCTGTCAGGAAAAGACATTTGTTTCTGTGGCAGCTCAGTGGACACAATCACATTTGTTCCTTCTCAAAGCCAGTCTGAGCAGGGGACAACAATAACTTCAATAATGTCACAACCTGGACAAGCTCTCACTACTGCACTCAGTATAGCTCTGGTGGGAGCGGGGATTTTGACAGATGATGGGTACCAGTCCATTCCCTACCACTTTTGCTCAAATTTCAGCCTTTATGCAGCTAGGAGGTGCCCAGGGTAGATGCTACCCTTCATCACCCTTCAAGTGCCAGGGATCAGTTGTTTTGCCCAAGCTAAGCAGGTAACTCCATGGTGGGAGAGTGAGCTGCAGGTCCCAAAGGTGCCAGCACTGGAAACTCAAGAGGTACTCACAGGATGTAGGCAATGACCCCGATGGACCAGCAGTCCACGGCTTTGCTGTAGGGCTTCTGGGCCAGCACTTCAGGAGCTGCAAATAAAAAGCCAAACAAGCACATATTATAAGACCAGACATTTGAATATGGTCAAAAGGTAGGGCTCTGAAACTTGAAGACCCCCAAGACCTTGTTTTGTTCTCCACATGCAACCTTTGTGTTTGCAAATGTGTCCTGAGGTTTTTGAAGGTCATATTCTCACGAAAAAGGATGACTCCTGAAGTAGAGCAAATTCACCTCTTTTTTTTTTTTTTTTTGGTCTCCAGGCACAGAAAACAAAACAAAGCACAGAAAAATGCGTGCGAGGCAGAGGCCCTTCACCTCCCTGTTCAGGAGGGAAATGAGGCCAAGCTTTGCACGGGTGCAGAGATGCACATTCTCCCTGACAGCCTCGCAGCTCCGCCGCGCCGCGCTGCCAGAGACAGGAGCTCCAGAGGCAGCTCAGAAAGGGCAGCGAGTCAGGGAGCAGATGAGCTACATCTGCAGGAGAGGAAGGAGAGCAGTCACCACTTCTTCCAGCAGCTGCCTTCCAAAGCCTGCTGGATGTCAGAGTCAGAGGGAGCCATTTGTCCTTCCGCCTCTGGGAACACCCACACCTCAGAGGGGGAAATGAAAAGCAGCAGGAATCAGACATATGCACCAAGGAACTGAGCCTCCTGCCTCTATCCAGCCACCATAGTCTGAATTTTGCTAGAAGCAAGAGCCTGGGAATTTAGTGAAACTCTTTGTGGATCTGCTTTACTATCTTATTCTATCTAGACTTAAAAAGGTGTATTTTTTGTTTGGGAACCTGAAGTACTATGTTTTACCTGCTGGGACCCTGCAGTGCAAATGCTTAAACCTAAATTTTAAAACCCTGTGACCCTAATCTTTTTCATGTAAAGAAGCTTTTGCCTTTTTCAAAGCAAAACATCTACAATAATGCAAGAAATCACGATTGTGGCATTCCTAAAGCAGACATGCCATGCTGGGTTTTAAAATGAACAATATTTCCTTCAAGTAAAATTTGAAGTTCAAATGCTGGAAAAAAATAATGGAGTGAGAAGTCCCAACAAAAATATTTCTTGGGATTCACACCTTCCTCTGCTAGGAGCCTCCCCAACACCAAAGCACTTAGTTACTTGAGTAAGAGCAAAAAGACCAAATTATGAAGCACAGAGACGTATTAAAACTTGAGTCACACATTTAGTTGCTGCCTGTCCTCTGTTGTACTGGAAGGGCTCTTCAAAGACTTATCTTCTTAATCCAGACAAGCAAACAAAACTAAGGTCCGTACTGCCAACAAGGTGTAGAACAAGAAGGAATAATGAAAATAAGAAAAGACTTTCCAGTGCTTTGGCATGAGGGCTCATATAGGGGACTGAAGGAAGACACTGCATGAGGCAGGTGAGGGCATCTGCATTTTCACGAGCAGAACAATGATGGAAAGGGTCAAATTTCACCATGGAGAAAATTCAGGAGCGTTTGGGTAAAATTATAGCTGGCAACCAGATCATGAACACTCTTGAAGATTGGATATGTCCCAATCTGCAGCACAGGTTAAATACTATCCCAATTTTCAAGTCATTCAGCAAATCTGGACCACTTGTTTGTGAAATGGAAATTAGGACCACTACATAAGAAATGAAACAGTTTCCTATTTTGTTTCATCCCTTGCAATTGCAATTTGTGACAAAATATGAGGAAGAAGGGAGTTCCCCTGTCTTTATGTGCTTAGATGACTTCCAACTCTCCAGTCCTTACAAATTCTCAATATTTTATTCACATTCTCTTCCACCTTTGACTGTCTGCACCTGTTGACATAACTTTCAAGACTGGTAAGCATTACACATCTCATAGCCCCTAAAGAAAATATTATGCAAATGGCTGTTGAGCACCAGTGAGCTCCTGACATTATACAGATGTGCCACATTAACATAACAGAAAACAACTCTGAGATGAGGAGATGTGAACTATATAAAGATTTTCCCTCTTAAAACATCAAAGCTGTGCTGGGGCATTTCTCTGTGTTTTAAAGGAGTGAAGAGCACTGATTGCTGCTGATTCACTGTTGCTGTGGATGGCAGCTCTGAAACAGGTAAGAACAATACAGGCTCAAGCCCAGAGCAAATTTGAGGCTATTACCTCTCCTTTGGTAAGCATTAATGAAGAAAGGTAGGAGGTATAAATACTTATTTTAAGTAGCCAAGTGGCTGCTTTTGATTTTTGTTTCAGTAAGTGGACATGCAGCAGAAACAGGAGAACATAGCTCAGCATCATCTGTCTCTGATATATGGAAAAGACGGAAATATTTAAAGAGTTGAAAACCAAGTCAGAGAAGCTCTCAGGAATGATGGCAGATCAGTGCCAAGAGGGAAAAGCAGGAGACACAACGAAAAAAATCCAGGAGCTGACAGCATTAAAGGATCAACACAGACAGCTGGGGAGACAAAACAGCAGAAAGGAGAAGGGGAAAATCAAATCTCCTATTTCTGGTGCTGGGGAGATGCCAGCTGAGCAATGGCTTCCACTGTCACACATCCCCAGGGCTTGGATCATGTGCGATGGTCATCCAGACAGGAAAATCAATGGAGCAAACCCTGAGCCTTCCCTCATATCCAGGTAGGTGTTTCAGGTCCAATCCTCACTGCCACAGGCTGGGTGCAAGGTGGAGGTTCCCTTCAGGTACATGAAGATGTGCTTCCCAGGTGATGATCTTGCTGTCTTTTTTTTTTTGCCTTTTTTTTTTTTTGTTAATTTGTGTTTTGCTTTTAATGAGAGAAAAAATTCGAAGGCTTGTTTCAAATGGAGGTTTTAAGGAAAGGGACAGACCAGAACATTTGGAACCCTTTCAGAACACTGTGCCATTACCCTCAGAGAGCACAGCTATGCTAATAAGCCCCCTAAAAATGCAGCTGCTGGATGCCAAAAACTGCAATCCATGCTCCTGCAAAGAGCACAGGTGATGGGGATTGCTCTGATACTTTAAGCCTGTTGATCACACTGTACAAGTCATGAGGGTGCCTGTTCTTCATAACAATCTGTAGTGCACACGAAGGGCCAACCCAGCTCCTTTCCTGAAGTCAAAACCTGCTAAGTACCCTCCTCACAGCACAAACAGGCTGAGATGCACATGAAGCAGTTTCACCACAAGGCCAGGGTCCTTCTTTCACTGACTCCTTTGGTGAAAACAACCTCTTTCCATTTTTTCACACATTCCTCTACTGTTCATCTTGTTCTGGTTGGCAAAGGCTTTGAAATTTGATGCCTTTTCTGAAGGAGAGCAGGTTTGAGTGCAGTATTGCTGACTTTCTGTGCTCCTGTTGTTCTTATTTTGTGTTGCAGAGTCAGATTTAGATATCTGCCATGGGTAATAATGCAGTTGATGTTTAGCAGAGGGTAACACAACCCTTTGTCACAATTTGGCAACAGAGCTGAGAAATTGCCCTGTCATGTGCTTCTGCCTGAGCAAACCCTGTTCCGAGTGGTTCCCATGCTTTAGTTTTACTTGATCACTCATGATACTGCCTAAGGGCTCCTGAGGTAGCTTGTTGCTAATAAGAATATTCTGAAGGCTTATTGAGTATTTTCAAACCTTTGACTCAAAGTATACCAAATAGGTCAAAATTCAACATGGAAATCTATTTCTTACTTAAATGCTATGGTCTTGCAAAGGGGTAAGAGGAGCATGGGGCTTTGCTGAGATCTGAAACTACTGGACTTCTGGCAGAGCAGAGATGAAAGTTGTGTGTACTGCTTTCATAAAAGCACTACAGAAAATGAAAACAGTGAGTGAGGTGGGGTGTACAAGGACCAACCGCATATCCAGGATCCAGCCCAATTTGTATGAAGTACAAGAAAATTTTACTTGAAGAAGGATTGGGACTCAGAGCAAGAATTTTAAATCTCGGTAGGATTAAGATATTAGTCATCCACAAACACAGCTCATAATTCAGTGTTTCTGCAAAAGGAGAGCAGATTGCCTCAGACAAGGCTTTCTAACATTTTTTTCTAACTTTTCAAGTGTTTTGAAAGTCTAAGTTCCATCTGCAGAAATAACCAAAACTTTTGAGGGACCACCTCTCATGGAAAGTCACTCAGTGAGATCCAATTCCCAAACTCCAAAATTTCTTTAGAAGAATTTGCTGAGTGACTGGAGTCACCTCCTGGTAGGTGCCCAGCTTCACACACTTCAGGGATGGCTCATTTTTGGGCAGGTTTGAACAGCTCCTACATCAAAACTGAGTTATTATATAAGGTCAAATCCACGACATTTAAAATTATGTATCACTGATGACTTATTGGGATCTTGCTCATAATTGTACACATCACTTAGGGTTCTGAAAACACCACTTTTTTTCAACATTAGACAATGGGTTTAGCCCCATGCAGTTGAGTGCTCACACCCAATTTGCAGTGAAATGTGCCACACAAGCTGCCTCACTTTTCCCAATTCAGGTGCTATCTAAAAGTTGGGTGTCTAGTCCCAGCTCATCACCCAAGCTCTTTCCACAAGAAATGGGGATAAGAATGGCAAGCAGATAAGAAAATGGAAGACCTCCTAAGAAGAGGTTTTATTGTCAGAGCCCTTTTTCGGTAAGCAAACATTTAGATTGGCCTCTTAACAAAAGAGGCTCAGAAAATTGGGTTAAATTATCTTAACCATCAGCTTTTCATCACAGGGCCAAAATCTCTGACAAAACTTTGAAAAAAAAGAAAGTCAGAACTCTTGGCAGTAATTTAATCTGTAAAGCAGAGCTTTAAAAGCTGAGGTGCTAATGCTCTACTGGTCATGCACATGTTAGTTAGTCTAATTTGAAAAGCAGTACTTTGATTTTCAGAAAGAAAACTTATATTTGTTAAGAAATTTAATTGTAATTACACCCTTCCTTATTCAATAAGCTTCCAGACCACATAAACAGGCATTTAGTGTCACAGGTACTACTGTTTTTTGCAGATGAAAATAAGAAAAGTTGACATAAAAAATTAAGCACAAGGAGTTAAAAGTATATCCTGATCAGGGAAATTAGACAGAAATGATAGGAGGGTTGCATACTTGCAAGTACTTGGGCAGCTGACATGAGTTAAGATCAGATCTGCTTCTGAGTCAGAAGCTTGCCCAGCACTTTGCAAAGTGGGATCTGACTGGGCCCATTTCTGGAGATGAACTATAAATTGCAGCAGATGCCAATGGCCTCTTAACAGAGCCCTGGGTGCCTTAGACATGTGATATGTGTCTAAATCCCTTCCAGCAATTTAAAAGCAAAGTGGTTAAACCAATAAAAAACAACCAATTCTAGTAAGATCTTAGGGTGTTCTACCTATCTCTGAAGAAAAGCATCAGGAAATGAGTTTTAAGTGATGGATCTTTGAGTGTTACTTAACTTCAGGTAAAATATGTGGGAAAGAAAAAGCAAAATACAAAAAGAGGTGGCAGACAGGGCACTTCACGGGTTGGGACTGTGGCATTTGTCTACCCTAGCCAGGCTGAGGACTTTTACTCCTGCTGTGCCATTAGGAGGAATGACTCTTCCATTGATTTGAGGGCAGTTGGCAGGTGCAAGATGGAGTGACACTGGAAGGCATGGAAGCTTTTGGTTGTGGGCAAATTGCAGACCACCTGAGCAGAAGCCACAACACCAGGTGTAACATTCAAAGAGGAAAATTTGTGGGCATCACCACAGTGACTGGCCACAAAATCGTTCTGGGCTTGGAAAACATTGTCTGAGCAGCCTATTATGTTTTTTTAAAAAAGTACAGCACTAAAGAGGAGGTGTGTCCTATGCTGGAAAAAAAAAAAAAAGAACAAAAAAAAGAGAACAAATATTTAAAGCTGTCTCCTTTGTGAAGGAGGGGGAAAAGTCCTGTCAGCACTTCAGAAATAAGTGGCCATGACCTCTTGAACCAGGATGAGTAAATCCTGAGATCAGCCAGAAAACAACAAGCCTGGAGGCACTTGTGCAGCCATCAGAGCCCAGACCACGAGTAAAGAGAGCTCTCAAACCTCTCTCAAAGCACTACAGCTCCTGTCACAGAGTCCAAGAGCTTCTCTCCAAAACAGCAAGTTTTCTCATGTAAATAGCAATGATGAGAGACTGCATGAGACCACTCAGAGACCAAGCAGAGTCACTCCCTCATTTTCACCAGCACTTCAGCAAATATCATCTAAGCCTTCCTGTGACTTGAGATTCATTCTAGTCAGTGCCCATTCCAGAGCAAAATAAAACATGTTGCATAAGGATAGAAGAGCTGACAGCAAAAGTTATGGAAATTGCTGTCTCAACTCAATTCCTGCTACTGCTTTGGAAGAAGATTTCCAGTCTGGTGTGATTACACAAGACTGCTACTCAGAGTGCATCCTGGCCCATGTCTTAAAATAAAACATTGATGGGCTGATGGCTCCACAATGGGGAAACACAGAAATCTGTTCCTTTTCCTGATTGTACTGGGACAGAGTGTGTCTGCACAGTATGGAGATAATGCCCCTAAAATGTACCTGTGACCAATCCGTGTCACTGTGTCATAATCCCCTAATCTGAGTTGTACCATGACATCATCAGAACTATGAAAACAGGTGAGGTGGCAGCTGCAAAATAAAAAGAGCTTCTGACAGCTGGAAAACATCTAGTCTTTCCTGCTGGAAGGATATGAGACAAATCTATTGACTGTCAGTTTCATGGATTTCATGGATAGCCCAGAGCTGAATTTTCCCACCTCAGCTGGTGATCCTGGTGTGGCAGGAGGCCCAGGCTTGCTGGATGTCTGTGCACAAAGGGAGTCTTTTAAATAGTGTTTGCTCAAACAGACCTCATCACCACCTGCCATCTAATGCTCATTTTCAGCTACTTTAGCTGCTTTTAAAGGCTGCTGGTAAACTTGCTGTTAATAGGTAGCCTTGTACAATCACTACCAAATGGAGAGAAGAGCAAAGAATAAATTATAAAAAACCAATTTGGCTGTCCAGGAAAGCCCAAGGATCTAAAGAACTTTTGCACTTTGAAATCAGAGTCAGTAACTTAACATGATTGTAGCAGAGGATTAGTGAACACGTCTGAATAAATGCAGAGCTTTCATTTTATTGTCTTCTATCAGAGGAATCTGGAAAAGGCTATTCTCTATTATTAAAACAATACATTTCATTTGGTAAAGCTTCTAGGTTTTCTTGGTGCTTGCAGAAGCAATACATTTGAGGCTGTTCTTCACATGTCCCTGGTGTAGCTAAAGCAGTGCCTTTGAGAACACTCATCCTGCAAAGGACTGGAAACATGAAAATGAATCCCAGAAACCTAGAGCTGGATTGCAGGATTGTACCCCAAAGTGGAAGAGCACACAAGACAGAGCACAGGAAAATGTTAAAATCTAATAAATATCTGTAAAATCTCATTTGCACCATGTGCCCACACCAGCAAATGAATATTATTTCATTTTCACTAAAATATAAGTGAACCTCTTACCGACATAGCCGGGAGTTCCACAGGCTGTGGACATCACATCTCCTTTACCCTCCATCTTCGACAATCCAAAATCACTGATCATGATTTTTGACTCTTCATCCTGGCTGTAGTAAAGCAGGTTCTCAGGCTAGAAGGGAGAATAAGAACAATGAGTTTGGATATGTGAGCTCAGTGCCAACACCTGTTGACCCACGCATTGCATTTAATACAATCCCATGTCACACCATACACAAATACAACTTGGCTGCTCTAAGCCTATAGAGTTGTTCTTAAAACCTGCATAGAGATCCTCTCCAGACTCCTGTATGGCAACAAAAGGAAGACCCTGACACCCTGAGCTTTGAGCAACTTTTCTGGGGTAACAAACTTCTCCTCTGGCACCTCAAATAAGATCTAAGGCTCATCCCTTGCTTGTGAGATATGTCTGATGTATTATCACTTCAGAGAGGTGAAAAAGAAGGATTTATTTGAAAGCAATAAAATGAATATAGCAAATCCAGACAGTTTACTAAAAAAAATATAATTATACAGTATTTGAAAAAAGCAAAAGGAAAACAGGAGGTATTAGAGAATTTTTGTATCTTCTCCACTGGAAACAAACTGTTTTGAGAGAGGAAATGCCTTTACAGTTAACAGACTTGAAGCAAGGATATTTCAGCTAGACCTGATTAGGAAAAAATGCTGAAGGAAAAATGTGCTATAGCACTAAGCACAGCAACTTGTTTATGGCAAGAGAAAACAAGGATCACTCCACAAAGCCCTGTGACTTTCAATACCAGAGCCAGGCGGGTTGGAGAGCCCAACCAGCCTCCATCTGCTCCAGTCCTGCATCCATGTGTTTTGAGTGTGCTGCTGCTGCTGCACAGCAAAGCTCTGGCTGGGTGCTGTGAGAGCCCATCTCCTCCTCTGCTTAACATCCGGGCTCCTGGAAGAGTCCACACCCGCAGCACTCAGCCTGGTGGCAATGGGCCCTGGACTTTTGGGTCTTCACCTTTAAAGATGATGGGTACCCAGTATTTCCAGACAGCCTCGGTGGAGATTTTTGCCCAAAGCTTGTACAAATGCTGACACGCAGCCTGCTGTGTGCTGCAGGAAATGGTGAGGAGCAGCTGTGCCCGCACAACATCCTCAGACTCACTGGGACACATCCAAGCTTGGATTTGTAAGGAGGAGAAACTGCAGTTCAGCAGCAGCAGCAGCATCCATCTTCCCGTCTCAATCTGCTCTGGGGAAAGGGGGGATGAAGGAGTGGTGGAGGCCAATGTGCCCATTCAGGAGGGTAAAGCATTTCCTGGCTCCCCAGCCCCAGCATCAGGTGATGGCTTTATCCACAGGACATGTGGAAATGTGGGACACAATGGCCATGAAAATGTGGGACACAATGGCCATGAGAGGATCTGCAAGCCACAGCTACAGCTGAGGGCCAGCAGGGCTGAAGTAAAAATGGAAACTCTTGGGTTCCTAAAAATAAATATGCAGTTGTACCATTTATGTTTCTTTCTCACGATACCTTGCAAGTCCAGTGCTTTAATTGGACTTGGTAGTGTTGACATTGTTTTAGAGACTACAGTTTCATGCCATGTTCTATCCTAGGCTGGAGCCACTCCTGATTTTCACTACTGCCCTTGTGATCTGCTGAGTGGTTGGTAGGCTTGGAATTAAGGGAAAAACAGTTATTTCCTAACAATTTCTGCTAACTCACCTCAGGTTCCCACATACTCACATTTAGTAAGGCCAAGAAATCCACACATTTAAAAATCAAACTTGCTTAAAAGAATTCTGTTTCCCCAAGCTGGTTAATTCAAAAAGCATTAACAAGGTGGCTCTGTACCAAGTGGAGCTGCTTGAGCCTTTTAGTCCTTCTGTGCATCCTGGACTTCCCTGGACATCACCTGCTGCCATCTCTTCTAACCTGCTGTTGCATTCCTTAGATTAGAGATCACACCTGCTTTTACCAACTACAGCAAGCACTATTTTGGTGTCTGAATAAACACATAACTACAATAAACAATTATGGATGCTTCATGGGTTGTATTTTTGTAGAGTGGATTTTTTTTCCACAGGTTCATTTTGCACCTTACACTTAATTTGATATTTTGAGATCATAAAAAGCCTTATTATATCTCAGTTTTTCTCATCATGGTATGTTTTTGCTAACAGATATTCACAGCAGGTGTTCCTCATATACTGCGTTTTATGAGTAATTTTGACAATTGATATGGTACTGACAAAAACCTGCAAATAAAAGATAGAAAGAGAAAAAGAGCTACTCTTTACTACAAAATACCACTGGAGAAGGTTGCTTTGATCTAAATTCAGCTTGGCCTCACATAAACTCTGAAAATAATTTGTACATGAATTTAATTCCCAAATCACCAGATCCCATATTATACTACATGAACTTTAAAATAGTATTATTTTTTAAAATGAGAGATATAACCTGCTTTAGGTTATAAAGACAAGAATATCAAGACCTTACAATGGAATATCAATCCTGTGCAATGGAATATCTGAATTAAGAGGTCTTGGACCTCACTCCAAAAATGCTGGTGGCAGAAAGACACCTGGTTATTTCCTAAAAGTTGAATTTGGGAGCAGAATGGTCATGTTAAAATACAGCATTTCCATACTGGAATTCTGTGGAGCTTTTATAAATACGAGAATGTTTTTATGTACTTCAGCATAAGGGCAGGAAATGAACAGGAACTGAGGGCAAGAAGTGGAGACTGTAGGACATGGAAGTCTAACCAGTGCCTCCTTGCAGGAAACCTGCAGTTCAGCACTGTCTGGACTGGACTGCAGTGCCTCTTGACTCTGTTAATGTTCATTAAGCCTTTTTATAAGGTTTATATAAGGCTCATAACATGTAGCCAAATTCCACTCTCTTTACAGGGGGAAAATACAAGCTCTGCCTCACCATCCAAGGAAACTCCTGTTTGGAGCATCCCTCCAAAATACAACCAGAGGTATTATTTCCATCACTGAAATCTTCATTTTTGGCAATAAACTTTGGCAGAATTAACTAGCTCAGGAACTGAACCTGCAGTTTTCTTTTGAAATTTGTATATTTTTTTTTTTTCAGTATTTCCTGCTAATTTATTATTTAAAACACTGAAGTGCTATCAAATCCAAGCCTTTTGGCTTGTCTTAATGACAGTTTAAGATACTGGAAGAAAATAAAACAAGTATAAGGGTTTGTTTGTTTGGGGTTTTTTTGTTTGTTTTTGGTTTTTTTTGTTTGTTTTGTTTTGGTTTGGTTTTTTTTTAACCTGAAAAGCTGAGAGACTTAGATGTGGCAATATGGTGCAGCTGAAAGGAAAATCATCTAAATATCAGATTGGCACACAATAGTCCTTAGAAGAACCCTTGCTGTTAACAGTGTCCCCAAAAACACTGCTCCAGATGATAGAAAATCACTCAACTTTCCCCCACTATTGTTACCACTTATTATTAAGTAAAAGTAAATATACTAGAGCAAATCTGCAAAATACTTCACAGCAGCAAACACACCTCAGCTGAGATGAGGTTTCTGCCTTAATGTAACGTTTTGGGTTTTAATGGCTTTTCCTGACATCATATGTGCAAAACTCCCACAGTAACTGCCCTTGTCCTGGGTGGCAGTGCAGGATGTGGCCGGGCTGTGTGTTCTGTCCCCAGCTGTGGAACCAGCTGGGGCAGGGCTCTTTATCTCTCCCACACCCACCCCTGCCCAGGAAGATCTGACTGATAAAATTTCAGCATCCCACTGGGAAATGCTCCACCCAGGGGAGAAGCCAGGAATTTCCACCTGAATAAATCTGGGATTCAGAACACCACAAGCAGCCTTTTTCCACTGGATCCCCAGAGGAAGAGCAGCCCTTCTCCAGCACCACTAGATCCTGGGAGGAGAAGTGCACCCTTCTAGAGGATCACTGCTCCAACAGAACCACGTTTGTCACTGCAGGAGGGCTGCAGGCACCACTTAATCAGACTGCTGCCAACACCCTGGCTGACAGGGGGTCAGGTTGTATTCTGACTGTCAGTGTTTTTACACTACTGTATTTTATTTTGTTTTTCCTATTAAGTTGTAGTTTTTTCTTGATTTTTTTTTTTCATACTAGTAAAGAACTGTTATTCCTATCCTCATCTCTGCCTGAGAGCCTCTTGATTTCAAGATGATAATAATTAGGAGGGAGAGGGTTTACGTTTTCCATTTCCAAGGGAGGTTCCTGCCTTCCTTAGCAGACACCTTTGTCCTTTAAAACCAAGACAGCCCTCATTAAAACCAATTACATGGGGAGGCTTCGGAGCATCTCTCCTGGGGTAAAATCTCACTGGAACAGCCAGTCCCGGGGTACCCGTGTTGGTTATGCTCACACAACCTCCATGAACGCTGCCCAGGGGCCCGAGTGGTGCTGTGGCTGTACCTTGAGGTCCCTGTGCACGATGCCCATGCGGTGCAGGTAGTACACAGCGTCCAGGACCTGCCGGATCAGGGTGCTGGCGTCCTTCTCCGTGTAGAACCCCTTCTCCACAATGCGGTCAAAGAGCTCGCCCCCAGACACTCTGGAAAACACAACGGGAAGTGGAAGTGTGAGGGTTTGTGTTGGAACCTCGGGCACAGGGAATTTCAGACTTTCTGTCCTAACAGGAACTGACCCCCAGGAGAACAGTGCAGTTGACCTGAGGCTGTGGAGAAGGCTCCCAAAACTGAGTGATGGAACTGGGATTGCGGGTGTGTAGTTTGAATAGAAGCGTGTTAGATCACATGGTGGAAAACTTAGAATTTAAAGTTCACGGTACAGTAATATATATAAAGCAAGATGGAGGTTTTAGGGTAGAGGCTTGTCCTTCTTTTTCACCTTCTTCTTCTTGGGTTTGGGCGATATTGTGTGATTGGATGGAAAAGTCTGCAATGCAGACCACAGATGGTTGATTATTAGGTTAAAAGTAAAAATAAGGTATTTGGCACTAACTAAATTGGGTAGTTTATTCTTAAAAGGCCTTGTAGAGAGAGACCTTGGGCTCCATTTTTAGCTTGTTAGCCTGGCGTGCTGCAGAACTCACCCTTTGTGAGACTGTAATACAGATAAGAAATAATAAACTCCTGAGTCCAAACAAGAAATCTCTCTCGTTAATCCTGACCCACAACAGGTGTGCTTTGTATCTTTGATCCTTTTTGTATCATTAGAGGAGGGTCAAGGCCATGCACTAGACACAGGCAGCCAGAGCAGAACTGCCTGCATCTCTGGGGCTCCCCACTGTCCCAAGGAGTTCCATGAGGATGGTGAAGGGTCTGGCAGTGAAGCCTTATGTGTAGGGGCTGAGATCACTTGGTCTGGTCAGCCTGGAGAAGAGGAGACTGAGGGAAGACCTCATTGTGCTCTTCAACATCCTCCAGTGTGGCAGTGGAGGGGCATGCACTGGTCTCTCCTCTGGTGACCAGTGACAAGACCTGAGGGAATGGCCTGAAGTAAAGTCAGGAGAGGTTTCAGTTGCACATCAGAAAAATGTTCTTCACCCAGAGGGTGGTTGGTCACTGGAACAGGCTCCCCAGGGCAGTGGCCACAGCATCAAGTCTGTCTGAGTTCAAAATCCTTTGGACAATATTCTAAGACACAGGGTGTGATTGGGGTCTCCTCTGCAGGGCCAGTTGGACTCAACGATCTGATGGGTGCCTTCCAGCTCACCATGTTTTTATGGCTCTATGAGTTGGGTTTGATTTTTCTCCAAGGACTGGTCAGGCTATAATGGCAAATAAAACCCATCACACATCAGGGGGTGGTCAAAGACTCACTAGCACTTGCAGAGGCAATCACAACCATAACCCAGCAAGAGCCAGGGGAGCAGACCCCGCTTTCCATGCTGTCCCACCCCAGACAACTCTGCATAGGCAGTTCCATCTGCTGGTGCTGGACCACTCCTCATGTGGTCCCTTGGGGTTCACTTTTCACTCCACTGACCAAGGCTTGGGGTTTGCCCTGTAGGAATGGTCCCATTCTTTCCCCACTAGAGAGTGAAATGCATTTAGGAGTTGCTGCCACTAGCTGTAGAGCATTAATTTATTCAAGTAGCCTGAACCTCTGACAATTAAAAATGCTCTCAGAGATTCTCCTCCTTTACTCAGACATGTATGTTCATTTATCTGCAGTCAGAAACTCTTTAGGCAGAGCACAGCCTCTGCCTGGCACTGGTTGCAGATAGATATTGATGAGGAACAGAGATTACCAATGCAATTAATCACCAGATGACACAAATGAGGAAAGGATTCCATAGCTCAAAGAGGAAAAAAAAAAAACCTTGACATCCCACTATTTAATGTCTGCTTTACTGCACTTTTTCCCTGCCTTGCTAGAAATAACACATTCTGAAACCAATCTTAAATAAAGAATGGCACATTAAAACTCCCTGGAGGAGTATCTGAGGAAACAAAAGAGGAAAGAAATGTCTGAGCAATTGAAATAATAAAACTGTCAGCAAAAAATTGCCCTACTAGGGTAAATAAAAGATTTCCATTTTAGCAAGCAAAACCTATTAAAAAATAAAATGTATGCAATATGTTTCTTCAGCAAGTTGCACCACTTAGCATACCATAAATAGCACAGTAAAACTTTCTTTAAAAACAAACCTAATAAAGGGAAAATAACAAATGATTACAGTCATTAAATGCATATGGACTGAGAACTTGCCATTACACGAACACTAGGTAATTCAGCCACTCCAGGCAATAATCTGCTTGAATAATAACATGAAGTCACTTCCTAGGGAAGTTTGGAGCCTGAATGGGAGAGAATGCTACTGCTAAAAATGAGCATATTCAGCTTCAAAAATGAAAAGCAACCTGGGAAGAAAAAGAAAGAAACCAGATCATCCTTCTATTAAGTGCTAGGCAAACAAAACAAACAGGTTACTAACATTCTGTCATTAAATTGAAACTGCAGGAAAGGTGAAGTTCACCCAAGGTCTGAAGTCCACCAGCAGCCTGAATTAAATCCTCTCCTTTCTTAGTTTCTCCAAACAGGAGTTGCATTTCTCACATACAGATATTTATATGTACATATGTGCAAATACACAGAGTGCTGCTCCAAGCCCCTCTTGGCCCTACACCCCCTGCCCAGCCCATCCTGTGCCCTGCCAGGGGAGAATAGACACACCTCACCCTCACAGTTCACTGAAGGCAGATACAGTTTTATTGAATATGGCTCCTATTAGCTGACTGTCTTTTTATATTTCCCTTGCAGTTCCTCTGTTTTCTGTGGATTGATTGCCCTGAAAATTGAGCCCACACAGTAATTAATATCACTGAATACAGCACGTTTCCCCATGAAAATGCAGCGTGTGCTGTTTTGCAGTTTCATACAGTTGCTTTCGTTACATTCAAGCAATGGTCTGCTTTAGTAGATACCAATTTGCATCACGTGCTTTCCTGCACAAGGAAATTCTCCTTTGATCTTTGCGGAGAGTGTATTTCCACAAAATACTTTTCACTAAATTGACAGAATTTCCCTCCATGCCAGCTCACTCCCCGCCCCCCCTTAAAGCCTCATTCTTTAATTGAAAGCTTTTCTTAGTCAGATTTAGTCCAGTGGATCTACTGTACCCGGGCTCAATCTGTTTATGATTTTATTCCAGCACACGGAAAATATTTGCAACCTCTTAAATGATGCGCTGCAAACCAGAGCTTCATCCAAGCACTCAGCAGGAGCAGCCCTTACATTTGCAGGCCCTTGCTTGCTGGGAATGCTCACAGCACCCCAGGTCCACGCAGAGAGCCAAGGGTCTCGTGCTCCTGTTTGTTGGTGTGGTGACGCCGTGTCACAGTGCATTACATGTTGGTGCTCACCTCTAGAGCCTGCCTGCTGTGGGCAAGGTTCCTGGCTGAGGTCCACCTCCCCAGGACGCTCTTCAACTCAGCACCCAAGGCCATGGCTACTTTCCATATGGAGCTTGTGTCCTTATGGCTTTTCTCCTCCAAGATAGGGCTCACTCAACCGTAATGCCACGGGAATGCTGCTCCCTGCACCGCACCCAAGGGCTGACATCAGGCAGTGCTGCTGCAGGAGCAAACCAGCAAAGGCAGCTCTGGGAGAGCATCTGGGCTCTAAACTCATGGTGGAGACGTGGCTGGTCTTCATCCCAACCCCCTCTGCCCTGCTGAGATGGGACTTGGCATCTGCTCTGAGCAGACCTGGGCACCCACAAAGTGCTGCTGCAATTTGTTCCAGTCTTTAATACTCTGGAATAATTATTTTCTTTTTAATGGCACCTGCCAGCGTTGCCCTCGCTGTGGCAATTTTGAGGCAGAATTGAAACTGCAGGCAGAAAGAGCAGAATCAGGTCTTTGTTTTAAAGGAATTTAAGACAGAATTTTCTGTTCCAGAAAAAGAAGGTAGGAGGGATTTCTCATTAGTGGAAATTAGAGGACTGCTCCTGTCTTGCAGCTGGCACTGGCTCACGGACCTGGCCACACAAACAACAGCAAAAGGAACCTTTTTCCTCTGATGATTTCAATCTTGGTTCCCAGAAAAAGAAAAAAAAAAAAAAGAAAAAAAAAACCCCAAAAAACCACAACTAGCCAAGTTCAGGTACTTGAGAAGCATTTAACTCTGGAACAGCTCAAGTGTCATGCTGTGATCCAGAGTAGCATCAGCCCTGCCCAGGGACTCAGAGTTGAGCAAAACTCAGCAGAGTAGCCCCAACTGCCTCTTCTGTATGTTTGTGTCTGCTGGGATGGAACATGTGTGGCTCCAACCCTTTGTCCTTGCTCAGCTATGGAGCAGTGGCTTTTCCCTGGCTCTCTAAGCAGCATGGGAAAAGCCCAACATTTGGAGGAAGAGCTGAGCCAAGTGTGCCTGTGGCACATGGACACCACAGCATATGCCTTGCCTGACTCCAGCAACAGGGAACTATTTCAAAACAATGACCAGAAGAATAATGTAGCTTAGAATGAAAAAAACCACAACCAAATCCAGCCATAAATATGAATTGTTTAATTCCTATTACATCTTTCAGCCGAGGCTACATGGCTTTAGTATGTATTGCTGACTAACCACAAGAAAAATGCCAGAACAAACATTCGAGGTGAAAAGAAAAGGATTTGAGGGGAGGCCACACCAGTGCCCAGTACAGGGGGTGGTCACTGCCCTGGTCCTGCTGGCCCCACTGTGGCTGGTACAGGCCAGGATGTAATTCCATTAACACCAAATCTGAGGAGGGACAGTAGAACCCAACTTGACCATATGATAAAAGAGACATCTGCAATTCCACTGGGGAGACACAGATTGCCCTTTGTTTACAGGGTTTATTGAGATAAAAGCTTCCAGATCTAGTATTTCTTTAAGAAGACTTCATGTATTGATCATGCAGATGATACAAATCTTTCAGAGGACCTAGCCTGGTGATGGAGTTTACAATAAATTCTTAGAGTTATATTAGAATATTTTATTTTCCGGACTGGATTTGGGAGTTTTGCTTCTTGTTTCTTCCCAGTTTGGTGTTTAAATGCAGATCTAAACCTCCAGGACAAGCTGCCACACTGAATGGCTCAGTTTAGGACAGGTTTCAAAAAACTTTGAAAATACCAATGGTTTTGTACATGGATGAGCTACCTTGTTAATTGGGCTCTCAGTGTACACTGTTGGCTGAACACCCTGCACAGAGAGTAAGTAAAAAAGGACCCTGAAAGACCTTGCAATGCTCATTAGAGGCAAAGGAGAGGTCACTCTAACAGAGTCCTAGTAATTATTCAGGCTTTGCTCAAGGATTGGTGTCAACCCTTGACCCTGCAGTTTTCATATTTGTGGAATTTCTAATTTACAGATATAACTTGTGAGAGATGAGGAAACATTTCAGCATTACTATTACACCTTCCCTTTACATTAACCCATTTCACCATCAGTTCATCAGGAAAGAATCAAACTGGCAAACAAAAAAAGAAAACAGCTCATGCCTGCGGTAACTAACAGGGCACTATCAACCTTTTTCTAAAGCATCTGATTCCTCTGCAGAACCACCAGGAAAGCAGAACGTGCAATGTTTCAAAGAAGTACTTTGATGAAAAATGAGAACCAAACAAAAACTCCTTTGTAATTTAAGGCCCCATAACTCATAAACAGAAAACAAGAGCCCATCTCTTTGAATTTCTGGTGTTTTTGCCAGCAGAGTGACACCTGCACACTGTAGGTCATGGTACCAGATACCTGCCAGACTGTCACCTCAGCAGGGCTGCCTGCTGGGGGACATCCCTACATATGTTAGCCTTCAGGTAAATAAATACAGGAATAAAAGAACAAATAAACACTGGAATTAAAAATTAGTTAGTCATATGAATGTATTCACATTACCCTTTCTTTGTCTTGGTGGGACTGTATGTGTGTACAGATAAATCCTCTCATTTCTTCACCCCTGCACCCCCCACTGTTATGGAGTGCAGGAACCTTTCTGCTTGTTTTAGGAGCTTGAAAAATAACACCCTTTGAAATATCACTCTGACTTCTTTGCCATTTGGCAAAACATTGATGCCTTTTTGCCTCTTTTGTACTACAGGCTGGTATTGCTCTGGATCATTTACTGCTTGACAGTTTAATTGCTTTTTATCAGGAGTCTTATTGATGAACTCATCAGCGGTGGATTTACATGAAGAATCCCAGCAAAGCTATGCAGAGCTTGTTGGCTTTTCCCTCCAGAAGGGTGTTAAGTTCACCTGATGCTCCCATACAGTGCAAGTCATGATCCATTTTCCTTTGAAGAAGTCACCAAAGCACCATACATCATGCTGGCTTAGAAGAACCACCCTGCAAAGACACATCTCTAGGGATCCACTAATATCATTTAAACTTGCACATTAGGGATGCTAAACAAAAAGGACTGATTTCAGAAATTGAAGCAGAAGGCCTCCCAGGACAGCATGTAAAGTAAGTTAAATATGAGCACCACTCTATAATTGTGAATTGTAATTCTGATCGATCAGAAGTTGTGCATTCACAGTTTCCTACAATATAAATCAGAAACAGCACAGAACTCAGCATGAAGCTGAAGTGTGAGGGGAGATAAGAAAGACTGAAGGGACTATTCCTGAGAAGTTCTGCCTTTGAGTATTACATTTCTCCGATGAAGGAATTCTTATTAAACAAATACTTCCATTTTAAAAATGTACTTTGTTTTTAATGCAGGGTTTTTCTGTTTGGCTTTAAACTTCCTCTGCATTGTGAAAAATGCATGAGAACCAGAAAAACCTGGCCAATGTGGTGTTCGAAAGGAAAGAGAAATTGGCAGCCCTCGTATCATTGTTTAAATGAAGCAACACATAAAAGGAAAATGAGTAAACAGATTAATAGATTTTAGACCCAGAATGGAACTTTACAGTTTATTTAGTCTGACCTCTTTCAAATAAAAGTATGTGATGAAAATTCTCTTTGTACCAATAAGCTAGGGAGTTAATCAGGCAGGGACAGATATTGCCACAGAATTACTGTATGGCCTACAGAGATTTGGTTCATTCAGTAAATATGTCAGAAAACTGTCATGGTATTTTCATTTGCAACACATCATAAAATATACAGCTTGAAAAAGGCGAGGACTTTCCTTGTTATTGTATCTTTAAATCACCCAGCTTAAAATCTGCTGGTAACATAAATATATGCTCTAAGGCCACCAAAAAAAGGACACGGGATTAGTTTTGGCTCATTTTTCTAGAGTGCAGGTGTGTGCATATGGCAGGGAGGGATGGAGAGATGTTAGCACCCTCTCCTTTGATGGTGCTGTTCAATCACAGAATCATTCAGACTGGAAAAGACCTTCAAGAACATCAAGTACAACTTTTGTACACCACAATGCCCACTAAAATACATTCTGAAGTGCTCCATCTACTCCCTTTTTTTAACACATTCTGGCATAGCAACTCCACCACTCCACTGGACAGCCTGTTCCACTGCTTGACCACTCTGAATGAAGAAATTTTCCTCATATCCAACCCAAACCTTCCCTGGTGTAACTTGAGGCCATTTCATCTTGTCCTATCAACAGTTTCCTGGGTTGTAATGATCCCAGCTCATTACAACCTCCTTCCAGGTAGTGCAGAGAAAATGCAACACTGCCACTGCATTTATTCTGGTTTTTCAGCCTTTTCACCACTGTTGCTCCAAAGGGCTTCTCCCCACACTGAGGCGTAATTTGGGAAACAATTGGGCAAAAACGCTGTGGCCATTTTTCTGAACCAAACTGAGCAAACAAATTTTCCCCCTGCATGAAAAGATTCATGTGACATCACTGAGCAGCTGTAGTGAGGTTGTGCTTTGGAGAACAAACCTCTGTTTCCACTGGGGCAAGACTGTTAAGTCACTGGAAAGCTCTGCTCAGGGAGTAACAGAGTTTGCCAGTTACAATTTTGGAGACAGCATTTTCCTTCACAGAATCCCTACTGCAGAGATCTTTTGAGGTCCATGATTCTTCAAGGTCAATGCTGTCTTGTTTTATCCAAAATTTTATTCCATATTCAAAGATTCATCATTATATTCAGAATTTCCCCCGGTCCCATCAGCTGTAAAAAGTGTGACTGAGCAGGCAAACAAATGACAAAGGACATTTTAAAGTCTTTTAAGTCTTCTGTGATCATACTGTTCTGAGTGACAGCTTATGACAGCCCTTCAAATGCCAGCAGCCCACTTGCCCCTGTCTGTGCTCATCCCCCCAGGCAGTGGGGGTTGCACTGGGGAGATGTGGGACCTGACAGTGAAAGCAACACTCCCTCAGTGCTGCCATCATTACGAGGCACAGGGAAGAAACCAGTGCTTCCACTGAAATCACCACCATGTCGTCAAATCCCAGGAAATATCACAGCAAAATTTCACATTTCCAGCACTCTGCTGAGGTCTGAAAACACCATGATGTGCAGAAGCTGGGCACATCCTTTTATCCACTCTCCTCAGCTCCTATAGTTTGACTGGAGCCTCCACAGGAATCAGGGAATCATCCCAGGATTAGCAGGTGGATCACACTCGAGCGGGCTCCCTATCACTTGAAAAAGGACCTGTGGAGGGTGGTGAAACGCTGGCACAGGTTGCCCAGGCTGGTGGTGGATGTCCCATCCCTGAAACCACTAAAGGTCACGTTGGACATAGCTCTGAGCAACTTGATGGAGCTGATGGAGCTCACTGCAGGAGGGTTGGAGTGGGTGACCTTCCACCCCAAACTATTCCATGGTTCTATGACAGAGGTTGGCATTTCAGCCTGTTTATCTTCATGGTTCTGCATTAAATGGAAAGGCAAAGCTGAAGCTCAGCCGTGGTGACTTTTACCTGTGTCAGTCAAGAGTCTGATATCACCGCATCCCTAAAACCATGTATTCACCAGTGAAAAAACCAGCATTTAAAAAAAGTCATTTAAAAATACACAGTATGTTTAAAATATCTCAAAAGCATAGTTTTAAAAGAAGAAATTGCTCACTGGTTTATTCACTTCCTTCTGTGGGATGTCAGTAAATCAGCTCACTTTTGGTCATTGTGTATATACATATATATATA